>BQNB010097411.1:0-20163 GCA_026074375.1 Tanacetum coccineum | reverse complement strand
CCATTAGAAAATAGTTATGATGTTGAATTAGCTGACGGGAAAATAGTCGGGGTAGACACTATTATAAGGGGTTGCACTTTAAATTTCTTAAACCACCCGTTCAACATAGATCTAATGCCCATAGAACTGGGTAGTTTCGACATTATAATCGTCATGGATTGGTTAAGAAAGTATCACGCCATTATCGTGTGTGATGAGAAACTTGTTCGAATTCCCTATAGGGGTGAAACCTTAATTTTTCATGGTGATGAAAGTAACAACGGCAGAGAATCTCGGTTGACCATTATTTCATGTTCAAAGGCTCAAGAGTACATGGCGAAAGGATGTCAGATCTTTTTGGCACATATATCCGCCAAGAAGGAGGAGGACAAGTCGGAAGGAAAGCAACTTTAGGACATACCAATCGTTCGAGATTTTTCGGAAGTGTTTCCCGAGGACTTGCCGGGTCTTCCTCCAGCTCGACCAGTGGAATTCCAAATCGACTTGATTCCAGGAGCCGCGCTCGTAGAGCTTCCCGACAAAGGCTTCATAAGACCTAGTTCCTCAACTTGGGGTGCCCCGGTCTTGTTCGTCAAAAAGAAGGATGGGTCATTCAGGATGTGCATTGACTACCAGGAGTTAAATAATCTAACAGTAAAGAATCGTTATCCACTCCTGAGGATCGATGATTTATTCGATCAACTCCAAGGATCCTACATTTATTCAAAGATAGATTTGAGATCGGGTTATCACCGGCTGAGAGTACGGGAACAAGACATTCCAAAGATGACATTCCGAACTCGGTATGGTCATTATGACTTTCAGGTTATGCCATTCGGACTAACAAACGCACCTACGGTATTCATGGACCTCATGAACCGAGTGTGCAAGCCCTACTTAGATAAATTCGTAATTGTCTTCATTGATGATATACTTATTTATTCAAAGGACAAGAAAGAGCACGAAGAACATCTTAAGGCAATTTTGGAATTGCTTAAGAAATAGAAGTTGTATGCCAAGTTTTCAAAGTGTGAATTTTGGATTCCAAATGTACAATTTCTCGGTCACGTCATTGATAGCAGAGGCATTCATGTGGTTCCAGCCAAGATAGAATCTATCAAGGATTGGGCATCTCATAAGACACCGACGGAGATCCGCCAATTTTTAGGTCTTTCTAGTTACTATCGAAGGTTCATTGAGGGACTTTCGAAGATTGCTAAATCAATGATGAAGCTTACTCAGAAAGGGATCAAGTTTGACTGGGGTGAAAAGGAAGAAAATGCTTTTTAGTTAATAAAGCAGAAGTTGTGTAGTGTACCAATTCTGGCTTTACCTAAACAAAACGAAGATTTTGTGGTCTATTGTGATGCTTTACGTAAGGGTTTAGGTGTTGTGTTGATGTAGAGAGAGAATGTGATTGCCTATGCTTCTCGACAACTAAAAATTCATGAGAAGAACTACACCACTCATGATTTAGAACTTAGATCGGTGGTGTTTGCTCTAAAGATATGGAGACATTATCTATATGGAACCAAATGCACCGTGTTCACCGACCATAAAAGTTTACAACACATTCTTGACCAAAAGGAGCTGTTGGTTAGAATTGCTAAGTGATTATGATTGTGACATTTGTTATCACCCAGGGAAGGCAAACGTAGTGGCCGACGCATTGAGCCGTAAGGAACGGATTGAGCCATTGCGGGTTCGAGCCTTAGTTATGATTATTGGCTTGGATCTTCCCAAACAAATACTAAAAGCTCAGATCGAAGCCCTAAAACCAGAGAATCTTGAGAAAGAAGATGCAGGTGGTACAATCAGAAGGGATATACCCAAGGAAAAGTTAGAACCACGCGCCGATGGAACCTTATGTTTAAACGGTAAGAGTTGGTTGCCTTGCTATGAAGACTTAAGATCTGTGATTACGCACGAATCCCACAAGTCGAAATATCCTATCCATCCCAGTTCCGAAAAGATGTACCAAGACATGAAGAAGCTATATTGGTGGCCAAATATGAAGGCTGACATCGCCACCTATGTTAGCAAGTGCTTGACGTGTACAAAGGTCGAGGCCGAACATCAAAGGACATCAGGACTATTAGTACAACCAGCAATACCCGAGTGGAAGTGGGATAATATCATGATGGATTTTATCACCAAGCTTCCTAAGTCGTCACATGGTTTTGACACCATCTGGGTGATTATGGATGAACTCACAAAATCTGCTCACTTCTTGCCAATAAGGGAGAATGATCCATTGGATAAGTTGGCAAGGTTATACCTGAATAGAATAGTAGCAAGACATGAAATACCTGTTTCAATCATCTGTGATCGTAATGGGAGGTTCACATCAAATTTCTGGAAATCATTTCAGAAAGCTTTGGGTACAGATCTGAGTATGAGCACTGCGTATCATCCAGAAACCGACGGCCAGAGAGAGAGGACTATTCAAAATCTCAAGGACATGCTTCGTGCTTGCGTGATCGATTTTGGAAAGGGCTGGGTTAAGCATTTGCCATTAGCTGAATTTTCGTATAACAACAATTATCACGCTAGCATAAAGGCCGCACCCTATGAGGCACTTTATGGCCGAAAATGTCAATCACATGTGTGCTAGGCCGAAGTTGGAGAAGCTCAACTGACTGGTCTGGAAATGATCCAAGAAACAACGAAAAAGATTGTCCTGATCAAGCAGAGAATTCAAGTTGCTCAGGATCGACAAAAGAGCTACGCTGATTTGAAGCGAAAGCCGATGGAGTTCGAAGTTGGGGATAGGGTTATGCTCAAGGTCTCAAATTGGAAAGGGGTTGTACGATTCGGTAAGTTGGGCAAGTTGAACCCGAGATATGTCGGACCTTTCAAGGTGTTAGCCAAGGTTGGGAATGTTGCCTACAGGCTGGAACTTCCTCAAGAGTTAAGCAGGGTACACCATACTTTCCATGTGTCTAATCTAAAGAAATGTTACGCTGACGAACCATTAGCATGCCGTTGGAAGGAATTCACGTTGATGATAAGCTCCAGTTTGTGGAAGAGCCCGTTGAAATCATGGAACAAGAGATCAAACGAATAAAGCGAAGCCGGATACCATTGGTTAAAGTTTGCTGGAACTCTAGGAGAGGTCCTGATTTCACATGGGAACGTGAAGATTCGTTCAAAAAGAAATACCCACATCTCTTCACAAACCGGACTTCGTCATCCACTACAAGGTCTTAAGCTTTGAGGACAAAGCTCTTTTAACGGGTGGAGACTGTAACATTTCTCAATTTCAGGTCATTTTACGACTCCTATTATTCTTCACTATTTATTTTAGTCCGATGCGCGTTTACTTTTAATTTAACTTTTAAGCTAAATCGCGTAGACTAGAAATAATCATTCAATGTAAGCGGTCACCAAATAAATTAAGGTTTACGTCAAGCAAGTGTTAGGTAATTATTAGGAAGATAATTATTGACTTTGCGCGTTTTATTTTTATTGGTCACGTAAAAGGGTTACGTTTCGCAATAAAATGCGTTTAGACACACTCCGGAAATACCTAGACTTACCTAGACTCAAACCAATACCCACTTTTAATCCTTAAACACAAAATTCATTCAATTCTTGTGTTAATAAACCATGTTGGCCGAATATGGGTAAGAAAAACCCATAAACCTACATGTCCCACATGCCTAAATAACTAGAAGTCTTCCTAAGTACATGTACAACCTAAGATTAATTAAAGAATGTACTAATTGTCCCTAATTAGCTCATTACACAATGGATAATAACCTCATGGGATCCTTTCTCCTTGCTTTGTTACCCGCGGCCACAAACAACATCACACAACCAAAGATTTGTCAAATCTCATGTAATCTTGTACAATTATCTTGTAATTAAGGATTTGTACTAGGTGGTTTAGCAAGAAACCATTTGAGGCTAACTAGAACCCTCAAAACCACCACTTAGGGCTCGGTTTTGGTTAGTTAAGGACTAGAGAACACTAACTCACTCCTAAGCCTATATATACCCACTCATATTGACACTTAAACATTTCTTACAACTCTTAAACTCTCTCTAGCCAAGAACACCTTTGTTTTCATCTCCTTTGTTTCGGTACACCCTAAACCGAGCCAAGCACAACACAAACACGACACAACTTAGTTTTCTAGCTTGCACTAGCATACTAAGGATCACATACAAGGGTATTAGGAGGAGTATACAAGCTAAGGTTCGGGTATATTGAGCTTTGGAGCTTTCGGGTTTATACACATTTGGGTGTAGACGAATTGTGTATCATTCATCTCCTTCTAAGCCGAAAACCAAGCTCTAGGACCTTTGTAAGTCGTGTTCTAAACTCACGTATTCATATCATACGTTTCCTTCCTTGTTTGCTAGTCATTTGGTCACGTTAGTTTGTAATTTACAAACTAACGTGAGCATATACGTGCATGATACAATCTTATATATATTTCACGCAATATATACATGCATATAACGACTTGTGTGGTGCTAGGACGTGCTAGGAAATGTAAAATGTGATTTAAGAATGAACTAAGGCCTTAAACGTTTCGCTTAAATGCAAGAATGGAAACCTATATGAACACAAATTCGTTTGTATGAAATACACGAAACAACACGTAAACTTTTCATGGAAACACGATGGCTTGGCTTGGGAAGGAGTATACTAATCATTTAAACAAATGCATGTGATAAAACACGGTTAATTAATGCTTAACGAGTGCTTAACAAGAGATTAACAAACCCTAGAAAGCACTAGCGAGCTTAACGGGCCACTAATGGGCTCGTTTAATCCAAACAACCCACTAATGGGCCGGACAGGCCCAACAGGCCATAGTAGTAGGATCCACGGCTTATTAATAAGCTCCATGAGCTTATTAAGGGGCCTAATATGCTTATTGGACTCATATGGACCTTAATGTTTATTAGAAACCAATTCGGACCCTTAATGGGCTTGGCAGCCCATTACCGTGTCCAAAATAGGCCCATAAGCCACGAATAAGCTTGAACAGCTTATTTGTGAGCTTATGCAGCTTAATGAGTTTATTATAAACCTAGAAAAGCTAATGGACCTAAATTGGACTAGTTGGATCATGTATAAACCTTAACGAGCTCTTAATGGGCCCTAAAAGGGGCTGTTTTGAAAGTATAAGAACCTAAAGTGAAATTTTTTTGTTAAAGTGTGAAGGACTATAAGGTGTGAATGTGGAAAACTTAACAGGTTTAAATGTAAATATTATATTTTCATAAACATAGGTACTGTTTTTGTAAATATAAAAAACCTAAGGGTATTGTATGAACGAAAGTGATTTTAATAAACATTTAACTAATCGGACAAGTTATAATATTTATCGGATATTATACAAATTAAAACACGACTTAATAAATATGTATATTTATTAATAACGTTCATACATATACTTGAACATGTGTAATCGTATACCTTCCTGACTCGCGTGAACTTACTCCTTTTTATACATAGATAAATATAAATAAATATAAATATATATAAATATATAACAAGGATCAAATTCCACGAAATCAATGAAACCGGAAGTAGTATAGAGTATCTCCGGGTCGTTATGTCCCAACGAGGCTTGAATGGAAAATCCAATGACGAATTGATAATCGATGTTTGAATATGACAAGGATATGATTGGGCACTAAACCTAATAAGCTAAAGCACGAAAAGATAAGCAAGGAAAATAAGCTAGAGCAGGCATACAGGCTAGGAATGGTAAAAACACTAAAAACTTTTATACTAAGACACAAATAAGCTCAAATAAGCTTAAGACAAACCAATTAAGCTAGACTAACTCTAAATAAGCAAATTCAGCAAGCAATTAAACTAAGTTAAGCAGGAGAAACTCAGCAGTACTAACAACAGTATTAACAATTTTAACTAACAATACTAACTTGGAGTTAGTACTGCTAGCTTTGAGTTAGTACTGCTAGCTTTAACATAACACAATGAAACAAGAAATAAGCAAATAGGCTAAAACATATATTTAACTACACCTAATAAGCATTCAAGCATAAGAAAAGCCACTAGAATAAACTAAAATAGCAAATAAGCAAAAAAAAACTACAAACTGTTAAAATTGCTTTGAAAGGGCAAATAAGCTAAAGTAAACTCTACTAAAGACAGTAAAGGAAAATGGGTTTAATCTACTCTAAAAAACTAAGGAAATCTTAAATAAGCAGAAATGATAAGCTAATAAGCAATAATGAACCAACAGTACTAACAGTTTTAAACTAACAGTACTAACTTGGAGTTAGTACTGCTAGCTTTGAGTTTATACTGCTAGTTTAGACACAACACAATGAAACAAGAAATGAGCAAATAGGCCAAAACAGATATTTAACTAACCCTAATAAGCACTCAGGCATAAGAATAAGCAACTGGAATAAACTAAAATGGCAAATAAGCTAAAAAGCTACAAACTGATAAACTATTGAAATTACTTTGAAAAGGCAAACAAGCTTAAATAAGCTCTACTAAAGACAGTAAACGAAAATGGCTTAATCTCTAAACATACTACCAGTACTAACTAAGAAAGTGACACAAACTATTTTTAAACTAACAACTAAGCAAGATAAGCACTAAACATCATGATAAAGCATAAATAAGCAAATATAGGTAACAAAAACAACTATATGCAGTTCTACAGAGTAAATAAAAAAAAATAAGAAAGAATGAATTACAACACCATTTCTACACAGGTAAACTAATAGGAATCTACAAGCTCTGTTGGTAGTAAAACAAAGATAGTTGTGTCCATAAGTCCATCCAGAACTAGCTTATCTTCCATAAGTTGTGGTATATTTGAGTGTGGAATTTTTTGTACTTTACTTAATTTCTTAGTATTTGAGTTAAAACAAATGACTTATATGATTTTATAAGACTTAAAACATATTAAGTAATGTTTTTAACAAAGGAAATACAAAGATTCAAGAATTGACTTAAAAACTCCAAATTTGCATTAAGACGAAAATTAAAGTTACAAGACTTGGAAAAATAAAATTGCATAAAAATAAGCTAAAATTTAATAAGAACCTCGATCTTGAATTGATTTTTTTTACTTGGGTTAAAATGGCCTATTTATACTAAAAAACTTCTCTTGGGTCTTCAGCTGTGCTTTCTTCTGTGTTTCTTTGTAGAGACAAAAATACCCAAGTGTGCTTGTTGTGTGAGGTGATTCTAAAACAAATCCCAGCCTTCAATTTCTTTTGTGCTTCTTTTGAGTCATCTAAGCCATCGAAATCACTTGGAAATGGTGAGGGATTGCCAACATGGCAATTATAAAGCTGGGGTTGGAGAATTTGAGAGGGGGAAATGTTTTATCCTGGGTGTGAATGGTTTGCAGGGTAAAAGAAGGTGAAGGGAACCCATGAGTGGTTCTTGGGGTTTTTCGCTTTGGGCGGGGAAAAAATAGCTTGGATAGGTTGGTGCTTTGGCACCTCAAGTTTTACTAACACTCTCCCAATTCCAATTTTAGTCTTGATTTCGTCTTGTTATTCTTGAATACAACTTGAGTTGGCCAATTTTTGTCCTCAAGTTGTATTTTTCTTCAATGGTTGACTTTTGACTTTTTCTGGGTTGACTTTCTGACTTTGACTGACTTTGGCTTCGATTTGACTTTGTCTTTTCCATCCTGTGCTTGGTTTTGTCCGTTTTTGCTTGCTTTTATCGCTCCCTTTTGTGTGTTATCCGTTTCCCCTGCACTATTACCCAAATGCAAAAACATACAAATTTAATGTATTTTTTGGTTCGTTTTTTAGTCATTTAAATACGTTATTAATGGGAAATGATATGTGTAATTAAAGCACATACAGTTATATCAAACGGAAGTACCCCATGGTTTCCGATTTCGCAAACTACCATGCGGGGAATTTTATCATAAAAGGAATGCCAACTCAACAAAAGAGGAAATTTTTCAAAGATGTAAAACATTATTTATCGGGATGATGCTTACTCTTTCATTTATGTGTGGTCAAATCATAGTAGGTGTGTACTGGACACGAAGCTCTTGAATACTAAGGATTGTCATGAAGGACCCAACGGGGGCCATCATAGTGCCAATCTCACGCTCGAAAGTTTTGATGCCGTTTTCTTTGGCCTACTATATATAGAGATGGCTCATTCGATGATCAAATCTTGTGATACGTGCCAACGACAAGGCAAAATTTCTCAACGAGATGAAATGCCTCAAAACGCTATCCAAGTTTGTGAAATCTTCGATATATGGGGTATTGATTTTATGGGACCTTTTCCGTCATCCAAAGGGAATAAGTATATCCTTGTAGCAGTCGACTATCTTTCGAAATGGGTTGAAGCGAAGGCGCTCCCCACAAACGATGCTCGTGTAGTTGTGAAATTTTTAAAGTCTCTTTTTGCCCGATTTGGAACACCGAGAGCTATAATAAGCGATCGTGGGACCCACTTTTGTAATGATCAATTTGCCAAAGTGATGTCTAAATATGGAGTCACACATCGTTTAGCTACCGCTTACCACCCTCAAACGAGTGGTCAAGTTGAGGTGTCAAATCGTGGTCTTAAACGTATTCTTGAAAGGACGGTAGGAGAAAACCGTGCCTCATGGTCTGACAAGCTAGACGATGCTTTGTGGGCATTCCGAACCGGCTCTTCTAAACACGATCGGATGCACACCCTATAAGCTCGTTTATGGAAAGTCTTGTCATTTACCGGTCGAATTGGAACACAAAGCGTTATGGGCTCTTAAACACGTAAATTTTGATCTTAAAACCGCGGGTGATCGTCGGAAGCTGCAAAACTAAATGAACTTAACGAGCTTCGAGATCAAGCTTATGAGAATTCATTGATTTACAAGGAGAGGATGAAGAAGCTTCATCGTTCAATGATCAAGAATCAAATCTTTCAATGTGGTGATCAAGTTTTACTCTTCAACTCACGGTTAAAAGATATTCTCCGGAAAGCTTTAAAAACTACTGTTGCGTGCGGACCTTTTCACTATTGGCTCAGTTTTTCGTAACGGACTGTTGAAGGATGTCTCAACCGATGGTCGAATTTCAAAGTAAATGGTCCTGTGTGAAACATTACTTGGAGGGGACATACCAACCCAAGGTAGTCCCGGATCTCCACACTCTCCCTAAGGACAACTAAATTCAGGGATCGAGTCGAGCTTCGACTCGATGACAAAACAGCCGTTCGTTTGGGGATGTTGAACCCCTTGCTTATCACTTTTTCTTTCTTTTTTCTTAAATAATGTGTTGTTGATGTGTTGTGGATATCATTTTCGGGTTCTTGTTGTTTGCTTGTTTGTACTGTGGTTTTGCAGGATTGACCTAATTATTTATGAAGACTTCGTGTCCGGAGTTGTATCCGTATCACCCGAGTTTTCAATCCTTTGTTGAATTAGTTTGTGGGTAATATCCAATAATCCTTTTCATTTATCGATTACGTTTATCTTTGCAATAATTCATAAACGGCTTAGATTCGTAGAGGCCCGACTTTAAAACATTGAGGACATGTTTTCGTTTAGTTTGGGAGGTATCTATCGTTTTGATGTTACCTGCTTTATTGTTTTGTTCTCATGTACCGTTTTACCACAAAAATTAGTAAAACCTTTTTAAAATTTTAAGTTCTTATTTGTAAGGATAAAAATTAAAAATAAAAATATTTGTATTAAATAAATAAATAATAAAAAATATAAAAAAAGAAAAAAAAGAGAAAAAAAATTTAATTTAAGTGTTAAGACAAAAATGTAGGTTTTCCGTTGGTGAGAATAAGAAGTAATTTTTGACCCGATCGAACGTGTAGAGTTCTAGTTTTTACCCTTAACAATTAATGATGATAGTTTGTGCTAGTCTCATGTAGACTTTAAACATGCTAGACCTTGAAATTCATAGTAATTGAAGATTTTGTGCTAATCTCAAGTAGTTTTAAAATATGCTAGTTGGATTTTATATGGCTTAGTATTTGCGAATCTGCATTTATGGATTTTAAATTGCAAAAGATTAAGAATGATAGTGTTGATTACGATTTAGGATGCTAAACAAAGTTTATTGAAAAACATTAAAGGCTTATAGATAACTTGTGGGTTTTTCTTCCACGAGTTCTTAAAATGTTTAATTATACGTGTCTCTTTAATTTTTACAAATTAGAGTTTTTCTCTTAAAAGTCTAATCAACATATTCAGAGAAAAAGCTTTATCGATGATGAGTCAAATATTTGTTGGTAACTAAGGAATTTTTGTTCAAGTTTATACTTTGGTTGTCTAAATGAAAATTTTTATGTTTGTAGAAATAATAGTGTGGAATTAATTTTTAATATATATATATATTTATTATATTTTATAATATATATATCCTATATATATATATATATATAATTTTTATATATATTTTTTATTTTTATATATATAATATACAAGGTGGTAATTAAAAATGGATGCAAGTTATAAATCCTAGTGTTAATAAGTAATATACAATACTCCATCGCTATAAAGTTCATGGACATTTGTCGGTTCGATCCCGAGGTGACATCACGAAAGAAGGATGGGGATGTTTATTTACGGTTGGTATTCACTTATAAGTCCTGAGTTTTGTACGGACGGCGTGACGATGTGTCGATCGAAAGATAAGTGATTTTTTTTTTTTAACCCCGAGTCATAGCCTAATAATGTAAAGTAATATAATAATGTTGCAAGTTAGAAAATAAATAGTAAAGTTTCTATTCTCTAAAACCAAGGTTATTCTTTTGACCAAGGTTTGCAAAGTCTACAACGGATTTATCATCGAAAGTTCATTGCGTCTGACTTATTATTCTCCGCGAATGGGGTGTCAAAAGCAATTAGCACTTACCGATGACGGTGGGATGCTAGGAAGAAAGTTATTAATGGGAACAACCGTGAACCAACGATGTCTTAGCTAAGGGGTTTTTGCATTGCTTTGAGGTTGTTGATTTATTAAGTGGATTAAACATATTACGCCCAAAAGGCCATGTGTAAAGCTTGGTCGGATTTCAAACTATCTAAATATGTGGTTTAAATGTTTCAGTTATTTGGCAACACCACTTATATATATTGATTCTATGTCGGGAAGAGAAAATGTCACAAGTTCGTATAATTAATGTTGTATTAGGCATCTTTGTTCATACTTAAACCAGTGATCCTATTTTTAAGGCTTTGTATGGGAAAGTAAAAAATCGGGATTGTTGGAAGTTATCTTTCTAAGATACTTAGTTGTGCTTTTTGTTCTGTGATCCTTAAAGTTACCTATGACGAATTAAAAAAATACATTATGGTCAACACAATATAAGTTGTTGTTAGGGAAGTTAAATTATTAAGAAAAAATTATTCTTTGAAAAATGGGAATTCTGGGTGTTTATATAACTTGTGATATCTTAGCTTTCTCAACAAAATTCTTTTCTATTTTCAAATGTTAGTTTTTGGGAAGTTTTGAAGTATGTGGTTATAGGCATGGAATATTGCAAGAGGACACGCAATCTTTAGTTTTGGAATTTTGAATTAGGTGTAAATACTCATATCCGTTAAACACCAAAAATGACCATAAATGACTTTTAACATACTTAAAATGGCAAAAATATATTTGTTTTTGTTTTTGGTGTGAAAGGTACGGATATTATTCAAAAACACATGATAATCCTTCAAAAACGGCAACACGGACACGTGAAACGGAAAGTGCAAAAAGAAGCCAAGGACTCAAAGCCAAAGCCAAGAAAAGTCAACCCTTGGTCAATTCTCAGTCAACAAAAGTCAATCATAATAAGACAAAAACAAAAAAGTTCCAAATCATTCCCCAAGTTTCAAAGGATTACACAAATGGTCCTTGGACTCTAAATGGGCCTTAATTTCCCTTTATTCCATACCCGGATCCAAAAGCCCAAAACCCTAAAGCCCATTTGCCTTTTACGATAACCACTGGATTTATTCTGCATTTTTAAAATGTTGTTATTCCATTACAAACTTTCAAAATATAATCATATTAGAGGAGAATGAAAATTGCTATTTCCTAAAGTTTATAAAACATTTTTACCAGTTTCAGGTTATAAAATGGCAGCCAAGGGTGTGATTCTATTCAACTGTCTTCTCCAAAAGTAAACCCTGGTCAAACGATATGGGCAATCAAAATGAAGGGTTAACGGAAGACCATTCTGGTGATGGTGAACGCAATTTGGCAGGGTCAAATCAGTCTAATCAAGACTCTTATTGGCTAACTAAAGCAAGAAATCACACGTGCCTTTTGGCAATAAGCACAAGAGTAGATGGTTTTTTCTCTAAGGGCTCTCACACAACAAAACACAAAGGAACCTCATAACAAGGATTTCCACATTGGGATTCCGTCTGTCTGATGATCCCAAAGAGAGATCCAAAGGACTTTTAATCATTGCCCATGATTGATGATTGAATGGTGGCGGATTCAAAGGGAGCGTGAGCTGCAAGGCACAGCTTGAAGCTTCCCTGGTAGTTCCTATAAATTTCCTCTCTACCTCTCACACACATAGCATCTCTTTTTCATGTAATTTTTCTTTTAAGTAATTTAGCTTATGAAGTTTTTAGTTTAAATGTAATTTTCATTTTAAATCTCTTGTAACTGTTTTGTTCAGTTAATAATTATTTCAATTAAGTTGTCATCACAAATTTGTTTCACAATTCATAAAAGCTCTAAACGCTAATGTTAACAATAGCTCTCATATGCTTGTTCAGCTCTAATGAGTCTATTAAGCTTTTGATTTGAGCTTAATTCAGTCCTAATCATATTTAAAATCTAAAATCAGTTTAACTAATACCTTACCTTGACTTGTGGACTATTAAGCTAATGGAAGGGGAGTCAAATGTGGAAGGACTCCCATGGTCTTAACTGGCTTATCTATGATAAGTCAGAGCTAGTAGATAAGCTCTATGAGCCATTTATGCCTTTGTTAAGCTAAGGTTCAAGTAAGTTTCAGTATTTACTTTTCTGTTTTCATGTATAGTTTAATATATTTGCTTAAGTTGCTCTTATGCTTATTATTTGTGCTTATTGGTTTTCTGTTTGCTTCTCTAGTGCTTATTACTTTTTGTCTAGATTATTTGTTTGTTGATTATCTGTTTAGCCTACATATCTAGTTTGATTTAGTCTGGCTTATATTTCTCTTAAAAATCTATAAAAATTTATTCGTTAGTTGCATTGTCTTTATATCTTAGCCTAGCTTAAAAAGGTTATTAATTTGTGTTTATTTAAGTTTGTTTTAAGCTAGGAATATTGGTATCAAAGTTTAGTTAGCTCGTTTTCATACATCTATAAAGGTTTTTTCAAAGCTGTCTTACAATTAAGGAGTGTTTGGTAAAACTTGTCTGACCATCAAAGTACAAATTAGTGTGGACTTTGCTTAAGTCTGCTTTGAAATCATTTTTAATTAGTTATGAATTAGATTTTATTAAGTTCGTTTTCAGAATTGAATTGGTTTTAGTGTAATTTGCATTAAGGCAGCCACAAGGGGTTTTTTCCGTGTTATATTAGATTGAGAAAATAATTTATCCAAGCCAGACACAAGGCTTGGTTCTTGATTTTTTGTGTTAAACAGATAACTCAAATAAGAGTGACTAGTGCATATTTTCCCTTTAGGGAACCTGCAAGCTTGATTCATCATTTGCAATTTGCACAGACAGTAGTAAACATGCGTCATAACCTGTCTTCTCTTAAGCCTCAATCTAGAATCTAGTGTTTGTAGTTTTAGATTTTTAAAATTCAAGTAGTTTATAGATTTCATATAGGTTAATTCAGTTTTAAACCAGTTTTCTCATTTCTAGTTTAATTGCTTATGTTCATTTAGCTTAAAAAAAGTTCACAAAAACCTCAAAAAGACCAAAAACAGTAGTATTGAATCTTAGCTTTTAATTTTAATTTCTTTGCTTTTATATGTTGTTTTTTATCGCATCTGACATTCATAGGCATTTTAGGTGATTATCAAGCTTGCAAATGTTAAGTTTTGTCATTGCTTAATAAGCTCAATAGCTTATTTTGATTTTTTAGCTCTTTGAGTTGTCATCTAAGTTGCAGGTTTAATTCCTTAGATTCATTTGGTTTATGTGTTAGTATTGACTTATAGCTTGTTAAAAGCAGATAGAGCAAATCATAAGGAGTTTAGAATAGCTTTTGGTTTTGATTTTAAGCTTAATTTGAGGTCTTTGTGGTCAATTAAGTAAAATCAAGTTTTATAAGCCTCAAAGGGCTACTTACTGATTCAACAGCTTTTATAAGCTCTCAATTTTGGTTTTCAGCTTATGTTTCTTTCATGAAAGTTGCTTAAAAACAAGTCCTTAATAAGTTCCAATATTCAGTTTTGTTAAAAAGTCAAAAATAAAAAATAAGCAAAAGGGGGTTTGCCTGCCTCGAACCCTAGACTTAAAAGTCAAAAATATAAAAAATAGCAAAAAGTGAGGTTGCCAGACCTCGAGCCCAAGACCTCCTGCTTATAGACCATACGCCTTAACCATTTGCTTCAATGGTTCATCCAGTAACCTTTCCCCCCATTTAATACTAGAAGTCTTTTTTCATTTCCTTTTCATTTTATAAGCCGAAGCTTATCCAGCTTATTTTAGAGCTTATTTAATTAGCTGTTTGTTTAGTTTTATTTTTCTCTTCTTCCTTGTTGCTAGGATTTTTCGTAGGTTTAAAAATTGAAAAATCGATAAAAATAGAAAAAAGTTTCAGAAAATTACAAAAAAATAGTTTTTAGTTTTATAAGAATTACTTTTAGGTTTACATTCAGAAAAATCATTTTTACACCTTTTAGATTTTAATTTTCATTTTTGAGCTTTTAATTTTAAGTTTAAAAATAGGACTTTAATTTTAAAAATAGTTAAAAATAGTTTTCTGAGTTTTTATGTTATTTTAGACTTTTCTAAGTTTAAAAATCATTTTTCTAAATTTTTAGTACTTAATTTGCTATTTTTTAGGATTTAATTAGATTAAATTAGTTTTTAATTCATAATAAATTAAAAAATAATCAAAAAAATGTTTTTCTTTTTCTTAAAATTTTCTTTTGTCCTAATTTAGGTTTAGAAATTTAGTTTGAATTTTTAGGAGTTAAATTTAGTGTACTTGCTTATTTGTCGCGTTTTATTTGTTTCCCGTTAATTGTTAAGTGTTTAATTGTTTTTAATTGATTGTTTTTAATTGTGCTTTTAATTAGTAGTTATAGAAAACCCAATCAATCTTCGAACCCATTCAAATCAATATCCAATATCAAGCGAGGTTTCAATTTCTCAAATCGTTGGGAAAACGACCCGGGAAATCATACTTTCCGGAAAACATACGTATATTATATATTATATATATCTTTTAGAGTGAGCTTTTCTTAAGGGAGACTTAAGGAAAGTTCTTAATTGCTCTTTTGGAATATTTTATATTATATATTTTTGCGTATATAAAATCTACAATCAATTTTTGGCGCCGCATGTCAAAAGACAAGAAATATTTCAAAACGTGACGAGATGCCCTTAAACAACATTCAAGTGTGTGAAATTTTTGACATATGGGGTATCGATTTTATGGTACCCTTTCCGAAATCATATAAATTTGAATATATTTTAGTCGATGTCGACTATGTGTCTAAGTGGGCCGAAGCACATGCTCTGCTAACAAATGATGCCAGATTTGTTATTCCTTTTCTGAAGAAACTATTTTACCATTTTGGAATGCCCAAAGCTCTAATAAGCGACTAAGGAACTTATTTTTGCAACAAGATAATGGAAAAGACTATGAAAAGATATGGAGTTAACCACCGATTCTCTACATCACACCACTCTCAAACAAGTGGCCAAGTTGAAAACATAAACAGAGCTCTTAAAAGAATTCTTGAAAAGACTATTAAAGACAATCCTGCTATCTAGTCAAGAAAACTTGATGACGCTCTGTGGGCTTTTCGTACAAACTACGAAAACCCAACCTGATAAAAAACCGTACAAATCTATATGAAAAATTGTCACCTACCATTTAAAATTGAACACCGTGTATACTGGGCCCTGAAGAACTGTAACCCATATCTCATCGCTGTTGGTGAAAAATGAATGTTTCAATTACACGAATTAGATGAACTTAGACATCAAGCCTATGAAAACTCTCGTCTATACAAAGCAAGCACCAAAGTCTGGCTCGACAGGAAACTTAAAATGAGAAAATAATTCAAACACGGAAACAATGTTTTTCAAAATATAAATTCCAGCAACCAAAACTTAGATCTCGCTGGCTAGGACCATACGTAGTGAAACACCAGTATCCATCCGGATATGTTGAACTATATGGAAACGATGAAAAAACATTTATTGTTAATGGCCATCGACTCAAGTTATATCATGAAGAAGAGGAATATGATGACCTAAGGAATATGATGACCTAGCTAACGACTCTCCTAAAAATTAAGCGCTTCTCGGGAGGCAACCCGTGCTTTACTTAAGTGTGGAGAAGTCCCTTCTCCACTCATATCCTTTAGTTATTTTTCTAAAAAATAAACCAAAAATATTTTCTTTTTGTGTTCTTTTGTGTGTTTAATACTATGCAGGTAATATAAGTCAAATCTATAAAATTAGGAAGTATGCTCAAGGATAGCTCTCTCGTAGCTATATATCTCTATGCCCTGGGAAGTACTGTTTTCCCTTAATTTTCCCTATTTTCTAGTTTATCAGTTATCATATTGGGGGCAATGTTCAACTTAAGTGTGGAGGGGAGCCAAATAGGAAAAATTAATCATATCCCACCATATTTGATCTACCAAAAAATTTTCCAATTGATATTTTAACGAAAATCTTAATATATATATGCTTTCAAAAAAATACTCTTAGTAAGGCAAATCCAACCGGATTGACATTATATCTAGCACAAAATTATTCCACTAAATTGTGAGAATTATTAGTATCACACCCCGTAAATTTCAGGTCAATATTTTAAATTTTTCCGATCATTATTTTTTGACTTTTATACGTTACGTTTGAATCTGGCAGTTTATCGGGAAGTTAACCCGCGTAAATCTGAAAAACATCATCGGACGCGTTCTGACTTTGGATTTTGTTTAGTTTAGATATTATATGAGTTATTTTACCTTTTCTAAGTGTTTTGTAGTTTACGATCACTTCCGATACTTATTTTTATGATTTAGCGTATAATTTATGTTTTTCGCGTTTTTGATCAAACGGAACCCCGAAAACCCAAAATCTTTTCGTGTAAACTTTAGTTATCGTTCATATCGTGTTGATAAGTCAAAAATTTGGTTCATGTTCCCCCCTCTTATTATTTGGAATGCCTAAAACCAAACCAAAACAACCATAAGCTTTGAAATTAAATCAATGGCATCTTTTTTTAAAAGTCTCATGCATGTGTATGAAAGTGACACATGAGGATGTCCATCTCATGCACACATAACCATCCAAGTCAAGACAAATACATACTTACACATATTGACCATGTTTGACTAGCTCTTATACATAGATTATGAACCATGATCCAAAAATTTAAACCATATGGTCCTTGTAATTGCGCTTCGGTCGAACACACACACACACCCTTGGTGTGTGTTGGTCACTTGATACTCCAAGACAAATGCATAAAACCCTAAAGACTTATCCTATAAATACCTCACTATAACACACACTAGGTCATTCTTATTTTCTAAGCCTGATTAAAAATTCTCATCTCTCTTTCTCCCTCTCCTAGCTCATGGCAACAAACACCCCATCTAGGGTTTCTATATCTTTGATTTCTTACATAATCCAAGTATACTAGGTTCATTTCTAAGGTCATCTAAGGTGGTCTGAAGTATTGGTTCATTGATTTAAGGGTTTAATTCAAGATCTATAAATTAAGGTTTGGTTATTATTTGGGGTTTTTCAAGATCCAAGTCTTCCATCATCTTCTATCATATTTCTTAAGCATGTTCTTCATATTTGTAAGCTTATCTTGAAACTTATACTTTCATTTCTACTTTCAAACTACATATGTTTATGTTCTTGCATAGATCTATGTTTCCTATGGTGTTTGTGCTGATTTTTCAAAAAGAAATAAAATAATATCTTGTCACCTTTTATAAAAATGGAAGTAGCATGATTTTATTATCTTGGTGAGGTGAGTTAAAAAGTGAGTTGCAACAATAGAAATAAAGGGATTAGGTTAGTCTTAGGTGTGGTTTGGTTGTGGATTAGTTGTGAATGGAGATTATGCTAGATTAGGCACTATTGTGAAGTTTGGTGTGGTTTTTGAAAGCGTTTGTGAAATACGTAGTTGCTGATCCGAAATTGTTTTGATGTTTTGGTTGACTTAGGAATATTTTCATTATGCGTAAAAGTAGTTTTTGGAGAGCTCATTTCGAGTAGATAGATTTTCATGTATTATACACTAAAAATCAGACTTAAAACGGCCAAGTTATAGCCAAATGAAACTTGAAACATTTTTCGGCAAAATAATTTACATAGGTGATGATGTGAATAGGAAAATAGGTTTTCAGACACTTTCGAGATATTTTGAGCTTTTAAAACACTAGCGAAATATATAGTATCATATATATTGATTTGTATCATTTAAAGACGTTGTAACATATTTTAGGAAAAGCGTTAAGGTTAATAAAAATAATAAGTTTGGTGAATTTTAGCAAGATGGACATGGAAGTTAAACGTTTAGATTTCTCTAGTGCACTTAAGGAAATATGGATTAAGCAAATATAGGGCACGGTATTAACGTCCCGAAACTAAAAACTTTCCTAAAATAGAAACTTACTAAAAATAGTAATTTTGGTTAAACGCCGAAACTTAACGAAAAACTCTATAATTTTATTTAGTCACGTTTTGTTAATTAAGTCAAAGCACAAACACTCATGGATGAATTTTTTTCTCATAAATGATTCGTTAAGTTTTGTATACCTTTCGTCTTTCTAAGACGCGTCATTGATTTAGGTCTCAAGTAGGACCTCTTGGCATTATATCTCTTCATTGTTATTTATCTCACCATTTGGTAAAGGTGAGTTCATAGCCCCACGTTTTACTATCTTTACTTTACTACTTTGGGGTGAGGAACATTGCTTGTTTGTAAACTATGAACACAATTACATTACGTTGCCTTTTTCCTGATTACGTGTTGCCTAAGTTGCGAATAAACCACTTATGCCCGAACTATCATGAACCGTTAATTTCTTGACCGGAGGACCGGTTGAGTGAGCGAGAATGTTGTAAATAGATCTATTGGGACTAATTATCCCTATCCAGGTAAGTAGCACTTACTAGATTCGGGAGACACGAACAAACAAATATATACCATGTCGGATTTCATTAGGTTATCTTGGTCAGATACCTGTAGGGAAATTAATATCTTGTTTGGCAAATAATATGCTTGTGCCTCGGTGTCATGAGCTTAGCGCAACAGTAAATACTTTTTTTATGTGAAGTTGTATCTGTTATAACTGTCACGTGCGTATTGTGAACTTGTGGTCCACTTTTAATACTAAATTCAAACCTATGAATTCACCAACTTTATGTTGACATTTTAGTATGTTTTTCTCAGGTGTTTAGCTGTAGATGTCTTTGCTTGCTTTATGGTGTTACCTTGCATTGGACCGATTTTCAAGAATTATTATTATCTATGTTAACATCGTTGTCAAACTTTGAAACCTTTTATTCGCTTCCGCATATTATCTTTGAACTTACGTAAAACCTTAACTATTTTAAATTAATGCAACGATGTTGGATTTTCAAACGTACTCTTAGAGGTCGTTCTTTGTATCTTGTGTAATGTATATGTTTGGGGGTGTGACAATTCTTAAGGGAAAAAATTTTAAGAAAATAGTGCACACCTGCTTGTACTGTTAAAAAGATGGAGGAAATCAATAACTTCCAACAAGAGCCAGATGAAACTCTTTATAAGGCTTAGGAATGATTCAAGGAACTTTTGGTGAGATGTCCTCAACATTACTTGACCAATATGCATGAAGTGATCTTGTTTTACAAATGATTAGATGTCCCTATTAGACAAATTTTGGATTCTAAAGATGTCATGCTAAAAATGAACGCTGTTGATGCTAAGAAGGTCATCCAAGAAATGGTCGACCATTATCAAAAATGGCACAATGAAACATCTACTAGATGCAAAAATAGTGATACTTCTGATGGATTAGCTGCTATTCAAGCTCAACTAATTAATCTTGGCGGGGAAATTAAGAAGGTT
>BQNB010097410.1:0-22567 GCA_026074375.1 Tanacetum coccineum | reverse complement strand
GATTACGATTTAAGAGCAAACGCGTAAAACCCTAAAAATAAATTGTGAATTACATAATGTCGTACAATGACCTAAAACACAAAGTGTTATAACTGCCGCCAGGAGACGTTAGATTCTCCTGGCTATAAATGCTGCATTATTCTCAACAATATCACACACCTCTTTGCATGAATTTTTCAGTTATCTTTCTCTCTCTAAAAACCTTCTTTCTCTCACTAAATCTCTTAATCACTAACATTGTCTAATCTTGTTTTAAGTGATCCAATCTCATCTTCCTCATTCTTCTATCAAGTGCAGGAGAAGAACACTCATATTCGCCAAGAAACTAAGTGTTACAGATTAGTGATTTCTCCTCTCTTCTTCTAAGATCCAAATCTCTATTTTGATTATATTGTGTGATTGTGTGAATCAAATTGTGTATAAATCCGATAGTGTAGATCTTGTGATTGGGTAGTGCTTATGAAGTTGAAGATTGGTTCAAGCTAAGATTAGGACTCGACATTTAGCTTAGTGTCGGAAAATAACGTAAGCGACGTGTAAACGGTTTTCTCCGCCTAAAGAGAGCTTGTTGACATAGTGAAATTTTGAGTCGCATACTCGAGGAGTTGTAATCTTTGCAGATTTCTAGACCGTTAATGTTTTGTCAAATTCTCTATTTTATTAGCTTTTACTATTTTCGTCAAGATTAGTGACCATGTTAACGGCAGTCAATCTTTATTCTAATCATTTAATAGTTTTATTATTCCTGGAATTACTTCTTGTAAATGTTTATATCTATATTTGATCAATTTCCAGGAGGTTTGTCTCGCAAACGGCTTAAAACGTCAAACAACGCGTTCTGGCACGTCCGTTCATAGTCCATATTTAAATCAAAAAAAATTAACTATAGGTTTTATTTCTTTAGTATTCTAAGACTAACTAATCATATTTTTTTACGTTTTAATCACGAACAAAGAACGATAGACAACCCGACAAGAGACAAAATCACATCTAGGATCCTTTCCTAGGATGCTAACCGGCTAGGACTACAAGGGAGACAACAAGGCTTAATTTTAGCTAAGTTGTCCATGCATGCATCTTATTTTAACCTTATTTGATTTCAAAAACACACATAACACCAAAACATACACAAGCTCTCATTCTTTTCTTTCTTCTTCTTTCTTGCTCATCTGATCCAACACACACACATAAACATCTCATTTTTTTATTTGATCAAGAACATGAATGTTTAAACACATCCGGGTAGATTCTATTTGGTATTTTGATATATAAAAACAACATTTGGGTTGTTCTTTTAAGCTCTAATCTCTTCAAAACCCTCTTTTGTAATTCATTATCTTTCAATAATTTTTATACTTTTGGTAGTCTAAGGATGCATAAACGATAGTTGTACAATGCGTTTTTTTAAAATTAAAAGCTAAAAAAAATTACGAAATAATCTTTAAGGATGCGTTCGGTTCGAAGCCAAAAAAAAGGAAAACAAGAAAAAAGTCATTTTTATATTTTGGTTGTGATGGGAGAATAATATTTTTGTACTTAATAGCTTATTGCTTATTTAGCTTATAAATAGGCTTTCGAAAAGCTTATTATAGCCTTTCGTGGGCTTATTTGGTCTCGGAAATAATAAGGAACAAAATAAATGTGGTTTTGGAAATTTACTACTTTTGTCCTATTTGTATAGCTTATTTTAAGAACTAAAAGTACTTTGCGGCTTAATAGCTTATTTTTAAGCTATACTTATTGGTTTTGGGTTTATAAAACCCACGACCCAAAAAGAGGAATTAAGCCGCGGCTTATTTCCACCTTTTTGTGGTTCGGCTTATTTTCATGGCTTTTGGTTGGCTTATTTAAAATCTAGAAGTACTTATTCGCGTATTCTATAACTCGTTGTTTGATTTTGGACTTTGTATATTTACGAAAGTGTTTGTTTGGGCTTACACATACCGCGGCCCAACTAAGGCCCAATAAGCTTCGGCTTATTTTTTGGGCTTTTCGTTCGGCTTATTTTCTACTTATTCGTAGTGCTTATTTGAATTGATATTTTGAATTATTAATATGATCGGGCTTTTAGTTTACTTGGATTAACTAATAAACTCAAATTTGGGCTAATTATGCACTAACAACTAAAACTATGGATTTTGGACTAATATTGAGCCCTAAGGCCCAATAAGTGAAAAAAACTAGTAAACATAAACGTTTAAAACAGAATTTTGAAACGTTTTATACTTGTATATATTAGGATAGTTAAAAAAACTAGTAAACATAAACGTTTAAAACAGATTTTTGAGGTGTTATAACCAAGGCTTGGCACAAAACTTCATTTTCAGCAATCTTCTTTAATCTTTTGCACTTCAGTATTTAGCATTAAAAGGGAGTGCTGCATGAACTTTCGGGATTTATTTCTCCTCATAACATATGATTTTGCTTATGAATTAATCTGGATTCAGTCTAGTAAATGATGATCGAGCATAAGTTCTAGAGCTTCTAAATTATCGGCTCACTCAAATATAATTTCAACCAATACCATTGCTCCAGAAAAGGCGACAAATTACAAATACACAGCCGTAACGATGGATGAGACACTTGCAATTGCATTCAAACCTTAACTCGAACAAGCTAAAGGCATCAATTATCTTAGGTACCAAAGGTGGGTACCTGAATATATTCTAAGGCTTAAAATTCTCACAATTTAGTGTACTGGTTTGTACTAGTTATAATGTCGATCTGGGTGGATTTGCCTTACTAAGAGCATTTTTTATTTTGAAAGCATGTATTAAGTTTAAATTTTTTGAGATTTGCATTAAAAAAATTTGACAGGGCAAACATTGAGGGATATGATTATTTTTTCCTATTGGGCTATTCTCCACACTTAAGTTGAACATTACCCTCAATGTAATAACTGATAACTAGAAAATAGGGAAAATTAAGGGAGAATGGTACTTTCCAGGCATAGAGAATTGTAGCTTGCATGAAAGCTATCTTTGAGCATACTCTATAATTTTCCAGATTTGAGCTATAATATCTGCATAAAAGTAAACACACAAAAGCACACAAAAGCACACAAAAAGAAAATATTTTTGGTTGTTTTTTTTAGAGAAAGTAAATAAAACGAGCGGAATTATATGGAGGAGGGACTCATCCACACTTAAGTAAAGCATGGGTTGCCTCCCGAAAAGCGCTTAATTTTTAAGTGAGTCATTAGCTAGACTCCTGCTTCTGGAGTTTATTCTTTTAGAAAGAAGGGAGTGACTGCTTCCCTTCGGTCATTATAATCTTCTTCTTCATGATATAGCTTGAGTCGGTGGCTGTTAACAATAAACGTTTTTCCATCTTTTCCATATAGTTCAACATATCCGGATAGATATTGATGTTTTACTATGTATGGTCCTAGCCAGCGAGATCTGAGCTTCGACTGCTTGAATTTATACTTTGAATGAAAGAGCAACACTTTGTTTCCGTGTTTGAATTCTTTTCTTATCTTGAGTTTCCTGTCATGCCAGACTTTGGTTGTTGCCTTGTATAGACGAGAGTTTTTATAGGCTTGATGTCTTAGTTCGTCTAACTCGTGTAATTGAAACATTCGTTTCTCGCCAGCAACGATGAGATCTTGGTTACAGTTTTTCAGTGCCCAATATGCACGGTGTTCAATTTCAAATGGTAAATGGCAATTCTTTCCATATATGAGTTTGTATGGTGTTGTTCCTGTTGGTGTTTTGTAAGCTGTATGAAAAGCCCACAGAGCGTCATCAAGTTTTCTTAACCAGATTACGAGATTGTCTTTAACAGTCTTTTTAAGAATTCTTTTAAGAGCTTTGTTCATGTTTTCAACTTGACCACTCATTTGAGGAGGTATGATTCTCTAGAATCCGATAGTATCTCCCATATCTTTTTATTGTTTTTTCCATTATCTTGTTGCAAAAATGAGTTCCTCGGTCGCTTATGAGAGCTTTTGGGATTCAAAAATGACATAATAGTTTCTTTAGAAAAGTAATAACAACTCTGGCATCGTTTGTTGGTAGAGCTTGGTAATTCGCCAAGAGTTAGGAGTACATCGTGTACGTAGGAGTATCGAGCTACGGCGGTGGGGGAGTGGTATTGGGGGGGGGGGGGTCAGTCGCGTTATTTTATGATATATTCAGCAGGGGCATCAACGAGTGGTTCCCATGAAATTCGAAAACCACAATTCTCGATATACTTGCTCTAGTGTCACAACAATACACACACACTCAAGGTTGGGCGTGAAGTGTATTGCTAAAAGTCGTTAAGAAACACTACTGGCGAAGATGTGTTTTTGAGGAAATATTTTAAAACGTGCATCGCTCTAGTAATCATACCGTTACTCACAAATACAACTATGTGGGCGCTGTCTTATGCTTCCATGCTAGTATGGCAAAGGCGATCGGAGACACGCTTCGAGTGATATAGCCACCGTCTTTCGTACATATCACATTGAGCAAATTGCAGAAGGTAGCTCGCAATATAGTCGCTATGCCAGAACTGTCCAGGATCGCAAATAGCGCGTCAAGTCATGCGAAGTACAAACTACTTCTTTCACAGTCCCGGTGTGTTAAGATTTGTAATATCTAGCTGTCCTAGCGACATAATACGCAAGAGACTGGCCAGTTACCTGGGGGAGGCGGTCCGATGTGACAATGTGAGTCTAAAATGTGTTTCGTGGGTATTGGTCGATGAGGACCAGCAGTGTAGGAAACACTATAATCCACGGTCTAGGCGACACATAAGGGGTCACATATTGGTTTTTTAATTTTTTTTGAGTTTATTATATTCTTTAAATCTTTGAATCTCGACATTATGAGTAGAGGAGGGGGGGTGGGGGGGGGGGGGATTGTGGGGTGGGGGGGGGGGAGGGAGAGAAAATGAGACATGCTACTAGTTAGACGGTTTTACTTGGGACACGTGTTGTTGGGTGTGGGTGGGTGTATGGTGGGGGTACAATTGATTTATCTCCTTGACTATAATTTGGGTCACTAGGGTATGAGAGTATTAAGGGATGTGGCTAGGGAGTGAGAAGAATAGTATTGGGACGGGGGGCGTGTATGTGATTTTATAGTATTTAATTCTATAGGTATGATGTCACTTGCTAAATAATTTGCAAAGTCTGCAAACCATGGTTGATGAGGAATGTGATGGTGTTAAGACCTCGTACCACCCTTGGTTACTACCCTTTTAAACCCGGCGTCTCTAGGCTCTTGAACCCAACGAAAACCCTAACTCCAACCGTATTGTTTACTTCTTGTTTTCAAAATTTGGTTGTGCTTAAAAGTGTACATGCATGGCTCTTATTTATACCTAAAATTCTTGCTTGGTTTCTGAGATTTTTCAATTGCATGTGAAGTGGTATTATTTGCATATACTATTAAGGAATATAATAATAATGATGTTTCATGATACTATTGATCATCATTGGTACTTAGCACTATTCTTGACTTTATGAACATTGAATCAAGTATTGAATCGTAGCATGTGAAGTTTGAAAAGAATACCAGGTGATGAGACGTAGCATGTGAAGGTTTTTTTTCAAATGAAAGAAGTAAGTAGGGTAGTATGTAGGTATATATATGATGATGTCTAATTATATATATTTTTTTTGAATTTGGTTACGGGTATTTATTTGAGTGTAGACGGTTTTATAAAAATAATACCGGTGGATGGCTTCGTTTCACAAAATGTGAAATAAATATGGTTCTACTGCTACAGGTTCTAATATATCTTTTTAGACACAAAATTAATAATAGTGATATTCGCGTGCTATTAAGACTTTCTATAACACGAAGTAATGCATGCCTTTCATAGAATAACTTTCTTTTGAGATTAACGGTAAATTTTGCAAATTTCGCGGTACATAATCTTACTTAATGAAAAAGAGAAATCTAAATTTTACGATGTGTCACATAACAAGATGTGTATCTTTGCAACGTTGAAGCATTTTATCGAGATTGTTTAGACAGTGATCAAAAGAGCTTCCAAAGACGGAGAAATCGTCCATGAATACTTCGACTAATTCTTTGATCATATCATGAAATATAGCCAACATGCACCTTTGGAAAGTAGCTGGAGTATTACATAAACCGAAAGGCATTCGCCTATAAGCGTATGTACCAAAAGGACATGTGAATGTTGTTTTTTCTTGGTCCATAGGATCGATTGGTATTTGAAAATATCCCGAAAAACCATCGAGGAAACAAAAGAATTTATTTCATGCGAGTCTTTCTAACATTTGGTCCATTGATGAGGTGTCATTTATACACTTTTTCGGGGTCGTTTAACCCCTTAAATCGTGTATTTATGCCCAAAATAGGTACTTAATCGTTCCTTTTCATGTATTCAGCATTTGGAAGGCATTTGGAGGAAATACACGTGACTTGGGCTTATTTGGAGAATAAACAGACAAGACTACGGACCTACAGAATTTCTACTCAGAAGCTAGAGATGGCGTCACAGATTACACGTGACGCCGTCACAACTCATCTCAAAACGGCGTCAGAATGCACGACCCTGCCCATTATCTAGAATATTATATTCATGACGGTGTCACGATTAAAATGCGACGCCGTCACAGCGATTTTCCTATATATACAAATCCGTTTTTAGGGTTTTAAGTGTGTAACTTTAGAGTAAAAGAAAGGGATGAACCCTAGTTCGTTTAGCAGCTGTTAGGGATGATTTTAGGGCCTCAAAACCCTATTGTACTTCCTTCAATTCATGTTTTAATCAAGTAAGATTATCTTAATCATTCAATATGTCTATGTGTTGTTTGATTCATTGTTCTTACTTTATCTTTAACATGCTTGGCTAAACCTTCTATTATGTTTATTTATGATTGTATGAAACCTAGGATGTAGATCTTAGTGGTGTTGCTTCTTGTGATGAATATGCATGTTAGGTCTTAGAAAACCAGCTTTTGTCTGTATCGCTGTTGATATGTCTAGGAAAACATGATTGTGTAGAAAGGATACCATCGGGTAACAGTCTTCATACTACCTTGCCCCTTATATGGTTGATCCACTCTTAATATATTTCAAATGCATTTAATATACTCTTAGGGGCCTTGTAATAGTCTTCATACTACCTTACTTGTGTGTTGCCTTAACGAAATATTAAATAGACGACGGGTTCGTGTAATTCATTCATGACTTAGGAAATAATTACATAGATCATCACAAGTGTGACAAAGCAACAACACTAGGAGAAGCAATCTAGGGAGTAATACATGATTAAATAAACACAATCTTTTATTATATTGTTATCACCAGTAGCTTAGATTATTATTTAGTTTAATAGCTAAAACCAAACCAACCTCTCAACATATGATTTACTGCTTTCATAAAATATAAAAACACAAAAATAATCTTCTCTCAACCCCTAGAATTCTGTTAGACCGTGATCAAGCCTTCCCAACCTATTCCCCTAGAGAACGATAACAATCCCCGAGTCTTGCCTATACTACACTACAACGGTTAGGTACACTGCCTAAGGAGTTGTAAAACTTCTTGTAAAAGTCCCTTACGACAACCGCAACAAGTTTTTGGCGCCGTTGCCGGGGAATAGTTAGGTTTTGATCATAGTTTAACTTAGTTCTACTTGCTTGAATCCTTTCAAGTAAGATTTAATTTTCGCATATTAGCTTTCTCGTAGTCTATCTGTTCTTTGTGTTATCTGTTTCGTAACCCATTCTCGTCAACCACCATGGGAGACGAGAATCCTATCCGCACTCTAGGAGACTACTCCAAACCTAGCCACGAGGGCTATAGGAATACCATTGAGCTCCCCGTAGGGAACAACATGGTACCTCTTCGATCCGACACCATCCGGTTGGTGCAAAACGGATGCTCATTCCACGAACTTCGGTCTGAGGATCCAAACCAACACCTCAAGGATTTCCTAAAACTAGTGGACTCACTTGACCTTGACGGTGAAAATAGGGAAAGAACGCGCCTGCGTTTATTTCAATTTTCCCTTCGCGATCAAGCTAGCAATTAGCTTGAACGTCTTCCAGCAGGATCCATCACCACATGGGAGGATCTTACTACCCGATTCCTTGCTCAATTCTTTCCATCAGGAAGGACCGCAAAACTCCGCAATGATATCCTGATGTTTCAACAACATCATGGAGAATCTCTATCCGAAGCATGGACTCGTTTCAAGGACTTACTACAAAAAAGTCCCTCATCATGGCATCGATCGTTGGCTTTAAATCCAATTTTTTATGATCATGTCTCCTTTCATCTTAAGTGCGAGATTGACCGCGTCGCCGGCGGCAAACTCCGCAATAAGAATGCCGACGAATCTTGGAAATCATTGAGAACCTCGCTCTCTACGACCGTGAGGGCTGGAATGACACGAAAGAATTCGTGAAGCCGGTCAAGGCTATTTCTACACCTCAAGGCATCTCAAAAACACATGACCGAAAACTTCTTGAGCTCGAAGACCAAATTAATTTCTTACTAAAGGGATCACGACCAACCCTTAGGAGCTCAACACACATCCCTCATGCTTTTGCCGATGCAGTCTATTCTAACCCTCGCCCGTAAAGCCATAACGAGCCACCCAATCTGAATCCCTTTACTTTCCGTAAACGTACAGGCCCAAGCCCTCAACCCCAAGCATTAGGAACTACTTTTGAGGCTTGAGTAAGGGACTACATGGTAGCACACACCAAAAGAATAGAAAGATTTAAGAACACCATTTTTAAGAAACGCGAAGAGATCAATGACAGAATGACTGAAATGTTCAAACTTCTCAAGGAACTCACGACCAGCAGAACCCCTGAGAAAGTATTGATAAGGGAAGAAGCCAAATTCCCCGTTACCAAGAACGTAAACTCTATCTCTCTAGCAAGAGGAGAGGAAGAAAGGAGTGACAAGACGATGAGACACTCGGAAACATTGTAAAATCTACCATAACAGAAATGGAAATACCAGTGAAGGAAGCCGAAAGGAATAATGAAACAAAAAAACAAACCGATAAAAAAGGCTGAGAAGAATGAAGTGGAGGAAGTACTCAGTTCTCGGCCTGTAGAATATTATCTGAAGCATATGATTAATGAAAAATTAATCAAAGGACTACTAGATAATAATAGGTTCAATGACACTCTGTCTAGGGCCCGAGTTGGGAAGGTAAAGGGAAAGATATATAATGTGTTGCCTCGGGGGCCTGTTTATGAAGTGATCCTCAAAAAGAAGATAACAAAGAAGGAGGACGTCGGAGGGAATTTCAAAATACCTTGCAGCATAGGGGGCCTTAAGCATGTGAACGCCCTCGTCGATCAAGGGTCCGATGTGAACGTCATGCCCTACTCCACTTACATGAAACTTACCGACGAGATGCCTGCTAAGACAGACATTAGACTCTCACTAGCTAGCCACTCGTACATTTACCCTTTAGGAATTGCTAAGGACGTATTAGTTGAGGTCGCTGATCATGTATACCCCGTAGACTTTGTGATTTTGGATATCAAGGAAAACAAAAAGAGGCCTTTCAGCTTAGGAACACCATTCCTGACAACGGCCAAGGCAACAATTAAGTTTTGTAAAGGCGTCATAACTCTAAGATCTGGAAAGAGTAAGATAAGTTTCCATAGGATACTTGATTCCCCTTGTATGACCGAGAAAGGAGTCAAGAATGACATGGATCCCATAGCCCCCACTATGATTGTGAATAGGCTAGTCCTGGAATGGGAAGAAAAGATAAAGCTTCATTTGGAAAGGAAGATGGAGTTCAACCAATGGAGGAGCAAAAATTTCAAAGGCAAGCATCCCACTCTTATTACAACCAAGGGAGGAATGGATGATCAAGGAGAAGTCACGTAAGAACGTGTAACTTCGAGTCTAGCTACAAGACTCGTAAAATAAAGAAAAGCGCTTCTTGGGAGGCAACTTAATATTTACTTTTCCCGCAATTAGGAGTGACATATGTTTTATTTTTTTAATTTTATTCTATCATGTTTGAACTATATCTTGTAATCATGCTTTGTATCGTTTTTAACCTCGTCTTAATTTCAATCAAATGTATTTTGCAAATAATAAGTGTAGGGGAATCTATTCGGTTTTTGAACCAAGTTCAATCATGTTAAATAATTTGTTTAGATTAATTCGCGTCAGTTTCGAGTCATATGAGTAAATTGTCAAATCTCAGATTTTATACAGCTATTTGTATAGGAATTAACTTATGGAATCAAGTGTAGGAAACTTTTTATCAAAAACAAAAATTTCATTTTCACCGAACGTGGAGATGGCGTCACGATTTACACGTGACGCCATCACCACGACACCTGTGACGGGGTCAGGATTTTCCTGACGGCGTCAAACGCCCAGGTCCAAAATACTTAAAGTTTTTAATTATTTTTTAAAATAAAACTTACATAACGTTTAAAATATGTAATCTTCTGTTATAAACCTGCAAAACCAATAAGTTTGACAATTCTCTCATCCTATCTTTACTGCTTTATCGAGTCAAACCCTAAATTCATATTGTATATTTGTATATCGCACATTTTATGCTTGGTGTAGTTGTCTTTGTCTTTGATTACAGGTTATATTTGATGAGAAGAAGCTTGGAAGTTCTTAGGAAGTTTTATTGGACAATTCTTGGATGACGATTTAACCAGTTATCGCATGTTTCTTCTCTATTATTGAGCAAACCAGGGGAGTACTAGTTTCTTTTCCTTGTTTTCTTTTCCCTTTAATTCGTTTTTACGGGTACCTTTATAGAACATTGGGGACAATGTTCAACTTAAGTGTAGGGGGAAAATAAGCCTTAGAAACTATTCTTTCATTTGCCATTTGCTTTGTCCTTAAAATGATGGGTAATATATCAAAACATAGCATAAGAGGTAATTTTGACCCAAATTTAAAAAAAATTATGACACATACCGACGAAAACCGAGTATTAATAGCGTCTCATGGATAGGAATGTGTATTACTAGCATAAAAACCCTCAAATTCCACCCCTAAATTGTGAGGTTCGCCCTTAGATATTATACCCTTAGCTTGTTCGAGTTAAGGAGTGAGCAATCATGTGTGTCTATTCTGTCGTTACGGATGTGTATGCGTGGTTTTGTCGCCTTTTCTGGAACATTGGTATCGGTTACTTTAGGATTATAAGAGTGTACCGGTAGTATATTAAATTCTAGAACTTGTTTTTGTGATGCATCCCGAGACCGCATAGTAAGTATTAGGATTTGCTTGATAAGAGGCATTAGGATTAACCCATGTTTTAAACCTAAGTTTGTTATGATGGTCATACCGATCATATAACTATCATACACCCTTGCCATGCACTCATTATTAGTACAAGATACCCCTAGTACAACCCTCCAAGCCTATCCTTTTTTACGGTTCTCGTAATTTTCTGGTTAAGCCGGACTATTAATGAAGAACATTGTCACTCTTAAACCAATCGTACACCCAAATCGCCTTAGCCCACTTTGTATGTACTCATTTTTAGCACATTATTGTTTTAACCCAAGTTAATTATTTGAGTACACGGTTGCTAAGTCCTTATCCTTGTAAATACTGTTTTGGGACGATTAGGATTCATGGTAGTATTTATTTCGCGAAGATGGGGAAGAAAAGTCAAGTCAATACCCCATAAATATTTGTTAGAATATCTCCATGTTATATTTGATCCACCCAAATCGGGTTCATTAGTTAGATTATAAATTAATTTAAGCAAGTAAAAGTCTCAAGTTTAGAGGTACGTATTAATAAACCCCACGTTGTATCTATTAATTTTATTCAAAAAAATTAGAAAAGAAAAAGAAAATAGAATTGGATTGTAGTAGTTTGTGTCGAGTTTTGTATATCTATCGTCCGATTCTTGGCTAGCAACCAACCCAACGTATATTCGTGTAAATAATTAGCTACATCATTCCACACCAAATTCACACCAAAGCACCCAATGATCTCATCCGTTTTCGTTTCCATTATATGTTATCTTTACACCTACACCCCACACCCATTAAAAAGACCTCTTGAGAATAGTAATGAATTATGCTGCGCCTAGCGAAGGAGGTAGATCCTTTACCAAGCCTATGTAAATTTATAAGCTATACAGGTAATGATTGTTGATTTTCCACAGTATCCCCTCTTTATGTTATAAATTAATATACACCCAAGTGAAAGAGAAGAATCCCAAACACTATATGTGAGTGCAAGGTAATACTTTCCGTGCTTTTAATTACGAGGTCTAGAAGGTTGTGTTGTAAAATACTTTTAAAGAGTAGGTAAAATGACTCTCATATTGCTATTGTCTAGATAAAAAAGCCTATTTGCTTGAGGACAAGAAAATCCTAAGTGTAGGGGTATTTGATGAGGTGTCATTTTATACACTTTTTCGAGGTCGTTTAACCTCCTAAATCGTGCATTTATGCCAAAAATAGGTACTTGGTCGTTCCTTTTCAGGTATTCAGTATTTAGAGGCATTTGGAGAAAATACACGTGACTTGGGCTCATTTAGAGAAGAAACGGACAAGACTACGGACCTACACCAACATCTCTCAAGAATTTCTACTTATAAGCTGGAGACGGCGTCACAGATTACACGTGACGCCGTCACAACTCATCTCAAGATGGCGTCACAAGATCTCAAGATGATGTCAGAATGCACGACCCAGCCCATTATCTAGGATATTCTATTTATGACGGCGTCGCGATTAAAACGTGACACTCCGGTCACAGCATATTCCTATATATAACAAATCCGTTATTTAGTTTTAAAAGATTATGGGTGAACTTTAGAGTAAAAGAAAGGGACAAACCCTAGTTCGTTTAGCAGCTATTAGGGACGATTTTAAGGCCTCAAAACCCTATTGTACTTCCTTCAATTCATGTTTTAATCAAGCGATATTATCTTAATCATTCAATATGTCTATGTGTTGTTTAATTCATTATTCTTACTTTATCTTTAACATGCTTGGCTAAACCTTCTATTGTGTTTATTTATGATTGTATGAAACCTAGGATATAGATCTTAGTGGTGTTTCTTCTTGTGATGAATATGCATGTTAGGTCTTAGAAAACCAGCTTTTATCTATATCGTTGTTGATATGTCTAGGAAAACATAATTGTGTAGAAAGGATACCATCGGGTAACAGTCTTCATACTACCTTGCCCCTTATATGGTTGATCTACTCTTAATATATTTCAAATGCATTTAATATACTCTTAGGGGCCTTGTAATAGTCTTCATACGACCTTACTTATGCGTTGCCTTAACGGAATATTAAATAGACGGTGGGTTTGTGTAATTCGTTCATGACTTAGGAAACAATTACATAGATCATCACAAGTGTGACAAAGCAACAACACTAGGAGAAGCAATCTAGGGAGTAATACATGATTAAATAAACATAATCTTTTATTATATTGTTATCATCAGTAGCTTAGATTACTATTTAGTTTAATAGCTAAAACCAAACCAACCTCTCAACATATGATTTACTGCTTTCATAAAATATAAAAACACAAAAATAATCTTCTCTCAACTCTAGAATTCTGTTAGACCGTGATCAAGCCTTCCTAACCTATTCCCCTAGAGAACGATAACAACCCCCGAGTCTTGCCTATACTACACTACAACGGTTAGGTACACTGCCTAGGGAGTTGTAAAACTTCTTGTAGAAGTCCCTTATGACAACCGTAATATCCATAAACGACAAAGGACAATAATCTTTTGTAGTTGCTTCATTCAGTTTTCGATAGTCAATACAGACTCTCCAACCTGTAACAGTTCTTGTTGGGACAAGTTCATTTCTTTCGTTAGTAACAATTGTAATGCAACCTTTGTTCGATACACAGTGAATCGGGCTTACCCAAGGGCTATCGGCTATTGGATAAATGATACTTGTATCGAGCAGTTTAATTATTTCCTTTTTTACAACTTCTAGCATGTTTGGGTTTAATCTTCTTTGTTTTTTAACAACTGGTTTTTTGTCTTCCAGGAGTTGAATTTTATGTTTACAAAAAGATGGACAGATTCCAGGAGTGTCTGTTATTTTCCAAGCAAAGGCTTGTTTGTGTCTTTTAAGAACGGATACAAGTTTATTTTTTTTCTTCAAAGAGCTGAGATGATATGATAACAGGAAGAAAAGAGGGTTCTTCCAAGAATACATATTCCAGGTTATCAGGAAGAGGTCTGAGTTCAAGATCCGTAGGAGGTTCTTCAATAGATGTTTTGATCTTGTAATCGGTGTTAAATGTGATTTTTTTTAATGGTGGTTCTTCGGTGTCGGATTTGGATTTAGAATTTTCATCGACAGTCATTGCCATGAATTCATCGAATTTAGCAAAGAGTTTTTCTTCAAGGATGGTTCCTTCGATGGAATGGAGGATTTCACTACCTTCATCGAGAAGAGCATCGAAATCTTCTTCTAAGACTTCGTCGATGATGTCAATATTGAAACATGTATCATCGTTTGAATAGGAGTGTTTCATCGCAGAATCGATGTGAAAGATCATTCGTACAGTTCTGACTCTGAGATTGAGTTGCTTCTGCTTAACTCGAATTACTGCATCGGCAGTGTGAAGAAAAGCTCTTCCTAAGATTAGGGGTACTTTACTATCTTCTTCCATTTCTAGAATAACAAAATCGGCAGGGAAGGTGAATTTACCAACTTCAACGAGCATATTCTCAGCTATTCCAACAGTGTATTAGAATGACCGATCGGCTAATCTTACCCTCATTTTAGTGGGTTTAAGAGTTTCGAGAGATACTTTCGCGTATAATGAATACGGCATGAGATTAATGCTAGCACTAAGGTCGCCTAAAGCATTACATGAGAAATATTTGTTGAAATTACATGGAATAAGAAAACTTTCTGGGTCTCCAAGTTTTGGTGGAACTTTGTTTTGCAGTATGACGAAACTTTCATTGCTCAGGAAAGCGGTTGAGATTTGTTCGATTTTATGTTTGTTATTTACGAGTTCCTTGAGAAATTTTCCATAGTTGGGCATTCTGGATAAAACATCAACAAGAGGTACGTTGATTCGAACGGCTCAGATCATGTCGAGGAATTTTCCATATTTAGCTTCCATTTTTTCTTTTAAGAGGCGTTGAGGATATGGAATTTTTGGTTTGTATGGTTTGGGTTTCGGTGTTTCTTTGACTGGTGTTGGTATTTTAGGTTTGGGTTGAGGTGTAGGTTCATCATCTTCATCATCGCTATCGAAGTTGATAGGAGTTTCAGAATTGTTTTGTTGATCATTTGGGTTATCTGGTGGGTCATAGGATTTACCACTCCGTGTAAATACGACATTCACATGCTCGTTTCGAGCTTGCGGTGGTTGGTAAGGTTTAGATGAACTACCTTTCGGGTTAGGTTGAGTGTTACTAGGAAGAGATCCAGAAGGTCGACCAGATTGCTTGTCAGCAAGTCTGTCGAATTTAGCTTCGAGATTTTGAATCGAGGCTTGCTGGTTTTTGGTTGTTGTTTCGAGTTTGTTTTTGAGATCCATAAAAGTGTCTTTGACAAAAGAGTTGGTCGAGTGTTGAGCTTTTATGAAATCGCTTAGTTGTTTTTGAAGATCAGGTTTATCATCAGAGTGAGATTGATAGTTGTCTCGGTTGTAATCGTTTCTTTCGCTTGAACACCAATTATCGTGGTTAGAATCACGGTCGCGGTAATCATTGTAAAAACGAGTTCGACTGAATATTTGCATGAATTTGGCATCTTCTTCATGTGACATGGGAATGTCATCGTCGTCAAGGTTTGCCTATTTTGAACGAGATCGAAAATCTTTATACTGAGCATCCATTTTCATGGTCATGGCATCTATTCGGGTCATAATTTTGTTAGTGTCGGAATTATTGCTACCTTCAGCGGCAAAAGCAACGGTTTTATTGAGAGATGATTTAGTTTTTTAGTTTTTTGGTTTTTAGCCCAGTCGAGCTTGAGTAAAATTTTGTCTTCGAGAAGCGGATAAGCTTGATTTTGTGTTTTATAGAGGAAAATACCACCAGCTGCGGCATTTAGAACTTCTTGGGTTATTTCGTTGAGACCATGGTAAAAGTTTTTGATAATGTTTCCTTTGGACAGATTGTGACCATGGAAGTTTCTGGGCATTTCCTTCATACGAAGCCAAGCATCGGTTAAAGATTCATTTTCATGTTGAAAAAAGGCTCGGATTTCTCCAAGGAGTCGATCAAAAAGAGCTGGGGAAAAGAATCGGCTAATAAAAGCAGTTCGAAGTTCATCCTATGTTTTGATAGTTCCTTCGTTGAGTTCGTCTAGCCATGTTTTTGCTTCTCCAGTGAGTGATAGGGGAAACATCATTAGGCGGACAACTTCATTCTCGGTGTCTCTGTATTCAAACATACCACATATTCCAAAGAATTCGTGAATGTGTTTGTAAGGATAGGTTTTGGTTCTACCATCAAATTGGTTTCCCTTGATGAGAGTCAACTGGTTACCTTTAATGGCGAATTTGTTTGCGGTTTCAGAAATGGTGATTGTGGAACCGGGAGTCTGGGCGACAACACGGTCAACAGCCTACATGGGTTCATCATCCATTGGATTGTGATTTCAAAGAATATCAAGGAAGTGACGAAAATAATTGATGTTGAGAATAGGCGGATAGACAATTCTCAGGTGTTGAGGTGGATTGTTTCTTTGTTCGAATGGAACTCTTTTGTTTCGTCGACGAAGTCTTTGATTCAGAGTACGTTCAGGTTTAGGTAATGGTTCAACAAGTTCAGAGTTGGAAGCACGTGTATGCATCCAAGGGAGAATTTGTTTGGATTAATTTGCCAGAAAAATATACGGCGATTTTTTTTTAAAAAGAGGGAATGTTAAAAATTATTTTTAAAGGGTTGATTACAGAACAGCTTTTGAAATCTCCGGCAACGGCGCCAAAAACTTTTGATGTGTTTCGAAAGCTTTAAATTTATAAGACTGAGATTACCGTTTATTAGATGGAAACACACAGGTCAAAGTATAGCCCACGTATGTAGTACATTCTTTTTTAGGTAAGTCTAGGTCGTCCACAGGGATTTGCGTAGTGTCGAATAATCAGCTAAAAAATAAACTTTAACAAATGTGAGAAATATGACTACTCGGATAATTTCATATAACTTATAAGCAATGGTGATAGTTACGATCTTAGGCTTAGGATTTTAATTTTTAGTATTTTCTCGTCAGAAAACGTTTTCATAAATTTACTTGTTTCACTTAAGACTTATGTTTAGTTAACTCAATTAAATGTGTCACTCAAATAATCCAATTACTATTATATCAAATCTATTTTGTTTATCATATAACATAAGTGGATTTCTCGTCACGGACGATAAAGATCATAGACAAATCTTTAAAACTATATAGATCACAACGGGTCTTTCGACCTATACCGGTGTGAGTATATAATCAAAGTTGATAAGATAAGATACGATAGGATTGTAACATAAGCTTAAGATTAACAAGATCGCAATTATACCAAATGCTTATTCATTATATTATTTTGACCGAGTAGTCATGAGAGATTTAGCCTCTTATGGCTATGAAGTTCATAACAAAATTAAAGGGAATAACAAGAAACATACTATTTCTGAGGTAAGAATACGGATCAAAATTCTCCCCGTAACAAGTATGGAATTGAAATATAACCTTTTATTCTTATAATTCTATTATATTCTTCTTCATTCTTTGTGGTTTGATCTTCAAGGTTTATGGTGTTTTTGGGTTGAAGAACTGGAGATATGATTGTTGTATGAGAGATATTTGAGTGGGAGATGATGATGTGAAGTGAGAATGGATTAATTATGTGAAAATTCGGCCACTATTTATAGGCTAAGTTTGGGGTAAAAGTGCGGCGCACACAAAAGATTGTGCGGCGTACTTGGTGATTAAATGCGAAGGGAATTTAATGTTTATTGAAGAAGTGTGGCGCACAAAAGTATTTGTGCGGCGTACTTGGGGTATTAATGCTATCTTCATTTAATGGACTTTAATTCTTGAGCTCGCTTGGAAGTGCGGCGCACTTAGGGCAAGTGTGGTGTACTTATGCCTTTTTCAACATTGAGATTTTTCTTTTCTTCTAACTTGCTTTCCAATAATCGAAAACACTTAAACTTTATTTCCTTTGAGCTCGGGATGACTTCAAGTGAACCTGCACATAATTTATGCTATTAAGTATCGAAAGTTCACGAGAAATGATAGAATATATAAAATAACGCCGCTAAAAAATGTACAATTTAGGCGTTATCAACTTGGTAAATCATGTTTGCTCAAATTAGTGTTGACACCTTAGGCCGCGATTCGATCAATAGTATATTATGGCCGCCTATATGCGAAATTCCCCTCCCACCTAAAGCTGCCTATGTCCTCCCTCGTGTAGATAACGCTGCCAATAATGACGACATGAAGTGCAAGCGGATCAACTGCTGCACCACGAGGTGGAAGGACGGGTGAACGGACTAGTAAAGGAGGTGGAAGAACTAAGAACCAACAGGCAGAGGTGGTGGACGAACTAATAAACAAGATGGTCAAGGAGGTGACCGAGGGAACGAAGTGAATGGAGGTGTTGATGAAGTCCCTGACTTCTCTACGGTCATCGCTTAACAGTTGCAAAACCTGCTTCCTACTATCATCGCTCAAGTAGGTAATCACATTAACAATCAAGGAAACAATGGGAATCGAAATGACAACGTTGTCAATAACAAAATCCAGGGTGATGTTGTTAATGTTAACATGAACAACAGCCGAGGTGGATGTTCTTACAAGGATTTTTTGCATGTAACCCAAAGGACTTTGATGAAAAGGGTGGTGCGATAACTTACACTCACTGGATTGAGAAAATGGAATCGGTCCAGGACATGAGTGGATGTGGAGATAACCAGAAGGTCAAGTATACTGCCGGTTCACAAATTGGTAAGGCACTAACATGGTGGAACACCCAGGTACAGACTAGAGGTTGGGAAGCCATAGTTGTCATAACTTGGAAAGACTTTAAGGCATTGATGAGAGGGGGCTTCTGTCCAAACAATGAAATGCAAAAGCTGGAAATAGAGTTCTGGTGTCACGCGATGATCGGAGCTGGCCATGCAGCATACACTGATCGATTCATGAGCTTGCTAGACTAGTCCCTCATTTGGTTACCCCTGAGAACAAAAAGATTGAAAGGTACATCTATGGCTAATAACGCTAAAATTGAGTATGTTTTTAGGAGCGTTATCATGGTTTTGTACATGTTATTTGGCTATTTATATATGTTTTTGTTACTTAATTGTACCAAACTATGTTTCCAAGTCTATTTGTAGCCAGGTACAGGAAAACAAGAAAAAAGAAGGAAAAAATAAGTAAAAACGAAGATTTGTGCATGTACGAAGAATCCCTCATAAAGATCAAGTTCGGGAAGCTTTTCAAGAGCAAAAGAACCAATCACTCAAGCTTCCAAGGCCCAAGATAAAGCTTAAATGAAGTTATGTTCAAGTATAAAGACTTACTGTCGAATTCCACGCAACCGGGAACCTTAAACGAAGAAAAAATAAAAAGTGTGTGCTGAAATTTATGGCCAACCGCAAGGCTAGATGAAAATTTCACCACGAGCCGCAAGGCTGGAAATCCAGCAGCCTGGCTAAGGCTTCGCTGACTTCTCCAAGTTAATTTAAATGCTCCTCTCTATCCCTAATCATTTGGGAATGATCAAAAAGGCTCTAGAACCCTTCTCCCTGCATTTTACAACCCTTTTTGCCTAAGTATTATGCTTGGTGGCCAAGGCCATTTCAAGTATAAATAGGAGACCTCAAAGCCTTGTTTTTCATCATCCAATTATCATTCTCTCTTCTAAACATCATCCCAACATCTCCTCCACCCTTGAGGATTAATTTCCACCACTATTCCTCTCCCAAAAGACCTCAAAACCTCTGCCATTTCCAGAAGTAGTGCTCAAGAACATCAAGAAAGGTGTTGGGAACCATTTATTGGTTGGTATGAAGCTTGTAGTCGATTGGAGGCTTAAGGGTTGCTCTAAATCCTTCTATTTGTGGTTGCTATCTTGGTATAATCCTTTTAATTTCTAAAATGTTTATGAATGTTATGAATGATATTATTGTTGAAACTTTGGTTTTTGATGAATTAATCATGGAGTAGTACTTTATACACTTGTTTGGATGATGTTTATCATATGAGGATTGTTTATGTTTGATTATGGTTTTGATGAACTTCATGTTATGTTTGAGATCCATTTGTGCTTGAGTTTTGTTCAATTGCTTATCATGTTGGGTTAGTTGTTGGTGATTTCATAGGCCGAAAGAGTTTTTATCATTCTACTAGTTATAATCATTTGTTTATGAATGATTGTTTTATGTATTGACCATTTCATAAACAACTTGATTATGCAAAGAGACTTGAGTATGATTGTTAACATATTTATGAAACGAACCGTGAATCAAACTTGTTAAATAAACATAATTATGAATTGGTTGATTTAGAATTTGTCTTAATCATATTCTTAACTTGTAATCAATTTGTCAAAACCATCTTCATATGAACAATCCAAGTATTATGAACTAATCCAAAAAAGTGTTGTCTTTTACTTATTGAATTTGCTTGATCATCATTTCTGTGTTATTAGTTGCTTATATGGTATTTAGGCTTGTGACATCCTCTTTACCATCTTCGTATTGCTTATTACTTAGATTCTTCATAATTGAAAACACCTAAATCCTAGTGAACGACCTCGGCTTACCACATCAAGCTAGCTACATACGAAAGGGTCATACTTGCCTGTGTGTTCTTTGCTTATTTGGTAATTCGTGTTATAAATTTAAAACTAGTAGTCGCGAGACATATCAAGTTTGTATAAATTTATCTATTTGTTTGAGTTTTGTTATAAAGTTAGTATATTTGTTAGTGTAGTGGTGGATAATTTTTGTTATAAAGATTTTAGCAAGATTTGTTGTTGGTGTGTTTTGGTGGTAGGGCCAATGATTGTGCTCGAGACTTTTTAATGTATGTTTCGTACTCAAATGTTATTGAAATTTATTATTTGGAGTTGGTATTCACAATGCAAACTATGAATAAAATTTGTGTTATCATATTTGATATTTTTGTCTGTTTATTTGAGCCCCATCTTCAAAATCGAACAAAAAAGAAAGCTTGAATGTGACGCTCCTTTTTGCCTCGACTGAATCAATATCAGCTTTTTGCTATTGATATTTACTGACTGAGACATGCTCCACTAAAGTTTTTAAATTTATTAATAGTGATGCACCGTCCTTATAGCTATTTCAAGAATCTCAATCATTTAAAAAATTTCAAATTTTTTGATAACTTCGAACATTAGGAAATTTTAAATTTGCAATATGAAATTCAAATTAATTTAAACTTTTTGAGACATGAATTTTTTTGAAAACATCAATTAAGAATTTAAAATTGTCAACATTGGAATTTGATAAAAACTTTAACTCTGACATTATGTAAGTATACAAGTTTTGATAGTATTTTTTTACTTTACATAAGCAATTTAACCCATGTTTGCACCTTGACAAAGACAATACGAAATTTAAATAGATAAAGAAAAATACTTTTTTAATTTAAAAATGTAACAACCTTCTTAATTAATTTTTATTTTTTAACAAACAAATGGACATGAAAGATTTTACTAGCTGATTTCGAAAATATAAAAAACGGTTTAATTTAACCTATTTTTTTCTACCAGAACCGGTTGAACCGGCTGGGTCGAACCGGGTTTCAAAACATTATGGTTAATTTCCAAAACATCAAACTTGTATTATTTTTCATTTATAACCCATAAACTGTTTTTTATCACTACAATTATTTACTGTTAGGAATTTCCGCCGCTATGCGCGGGTATTTCTCTAGTAATGGAAAAACAAAAAGGTATAACTAATTATGTGGGACACTAAACTTTTAAGGTAGCGCGATATGGATAATAGTAATACATTAATAATGCATATTAAAAATTTATCTTTAAAATATATGCAATTGCTTATCAATTTTCTTTATAAATGTACTTTTATATACTTTTGACTAATTTATTTTTAATTTCTTTGTAGTTATTGAAATTGGCAGGATACAAAATCACATGTAATTTATGATGTAAAATTTAATATTTCACAATAAGTTTTTAATGAGGTTAGGATTTTTAGTGTGTTTAGGGGTTAAGGTTTAAGCTTTTTAAGGGTTAAAGTTTATGGTTTTTGAAGTTTACATGTTAGGGTTTAGAGGTAGGGTTTTTAGCTTTAAGGGTTTATGGGTTAGGGTTTTTTAAAGGTTAGCGTGTTTAAAGGTTTGAGGGTTAGACTTTTTCAGGGTTTAAGGGTTAAGGATTTTTGTGGGTTATAAATTTTTTTTGTAGGTTGGCTTTTGTAGTGGTTTAGGGTTTTTTAGAATGTTTAAAGCCTTAGAAATTAGAGTTTTTAGTGGGTTTAGGGGTTAAAGTTTTTAGCGTTTAATAGTTATGGTTTAGGTTAAAGGGTAGGTAATTGATTGCTGGTTTTTACACTATATATATATATATAATAAAATATAAAATATATATAATCTAAAAACAACTATCAATGAAACCGAGAAGTAGTATAGAGTGTTCCCGGG
>BQNB010097409.1:0-25394 GCA_026074375.1 Tanacetum coccineum | reverse complement strand
CTCATTTTTATCAGAAAAATGATTCGGAAAACAATGGCGCAAGTTTCAAGATTTGAATCGTCCGTTAAGTCGCTCAAATTAGTCCTGAACCGCTTTTATCAAAAAGTATATGAAAAAGTTACACATTTGGTCCCTCAAGTATCTAACACTTTTCATTTAACTTTAAAGTTTTGATATAAATACATTTTTTTATATACAAAATTTCATTTCCATCCAAAATATACACACACAACTTATAAATCCTCTCCCTTCCCCAAAGATATCCGGCCGCCGGCCACCATCTCCGACGACTTTTCCGGCCACCACCGCCGCGTCGCCGCCGGAAAACTTTTCCGGCGAAGTTTTCCGGTGAGCTCCAAAAATGATCCTCGTTAATCGATCTATCCGACCCACTAGGTCACTCTCCTCCACGCGCTATTTTCTTTCGCCCTCTCTCTCCGGCAGCCGCACCACCACTGCTGCCTTCATCACACCACAACCACGCACCACCACAGCAGCCACCTCAAAGGGTGCGTATGGTTTTATTAACAACAAAAAGGGGTGCGTTTTGGTTGGGGTTTAAATGGCAGCAGCCATGGGGTGCGTTCGGTGTGAGTTTAGCACCACGAAGGTACGTTTGGTTCGCGGGTCAACCACAAGAGGTGTGTTCGGTTTGTATGGAAGCACCAGCGGGTGCGTTTGGCTATCTCAGCCGCACCATTGGGTGCGTCGGGTTGTGGGTTGATAGCCGCGGGGGCGTCGGTTTGTGGGTTAACGGAGAGGGTGAGTCGAGTTTGTTTGTTGGTTTGGGTTAAACAGCCGGGGGGAGGGTGTTTGTTTGGCTGCCACCACTAGGGCGCGTTTGGTTGGGTTGGACAGCCGAGGGGAGGGGGTGTTCGTGTCGGGTTTGAGTTGATATAGGTTGTTACAAAAGATTAGGGTGCGTGTGGTTTTATGAACCACCAGCCGGGGGTGCGTTTGTATTGTCACAGCCACCGAGGTGGTTGTTTTTGGGGTTGACAGCCAAACGGGTGTGTTTGGTTCGGTTTAAGAACAACTAGGGTGCGTTTGGAAATGTTACAGTCGAATAAGCGGGTGTTTGGTTTGATTTAAACGGTTAAGGGGGCGTTTGGTTATTAGTGACAAATTAGGTTGTGTTTGGTTGTGGGTTTAACAGGTCGAATGGGCTGTTTGGGACAGCGGGCACAAAATAGGATGCGTTTGGTATAGTGGCAGCAATAGGGGCGTTTGGCTTAGCAGTGTCGCACTAAGAGCGTGTTTGGGTGAGCATATTTACCAAAAGGGTGTGTTTGGGTTAAAATGAATTAACAAATAAATATAACGTGAGATTTTATATTATAAAAACCGGATATATATGATGGTGGCTAAATGGTTAAACAAATATGGGCAGTTTCAACAGATTAAGGGAGCTGCGTGTTGTTATGATGAAAGACGCAAGGGTGGCGTTTGGTTTAGCTCAAGATCAACGAGGGGAACAACGAGCGTTCGTTTGAAATATATAATCTTAACTAATAAAATATATACCAAGAATTGATATAAATATTATAATCTGACCGGTGGTTAAATGGGTTAAATAAATGTGACAAATTATTATTTTTTGGATACATTATATTAGACTGCGAACGAATATAAAACACTATGATTCGTATGAAGTTACAATATGAAAATAATGTTTATTAAATGATAATTAATAAACACTCTTGAAATGTTAAAATAATTTCTATTAAAATAAATTAGGAAAGTGGATTTGCAAATTAAAAGTGTTCAGATTGGGATTCATTTTATAAACAGAAAGGTCTGGCGATAATTTTATATAGATTTCTATATTGTGTAATGTTTAACTAGAACTTATATGTTTTATAAACGATAAAGGCGCTAAATTTTTATTTTTTAAATATTAAAGTTTAACTATACAATAACCTGAATCGAACGAAACACAATAATTTTACAATCTAGATAATTATTTTGACACGATCTGTCAAATGAAACGAAACATGATTTATAAATATTGAAATTATATTTTATAATATATATTGAATCGGTTACTTACATCGGTATGTTTAATTTATAACATTATGGACATTGTCTGCTTTTATTCAAAGTCTGTTACCAATTGAATTGCTGTCGAAATAATTAGGGTTTAATTATTTATTCACACATTTTATATAATACTTGCAAATTATTATATACTTTACATAAATCTTCGGGTTGATCGTTTTTATGATATAATTCACGGTAAGAATTATATAAGGGTTATTTTTCATATGTAATATATAAAGTATATATATTACACACTTTGGGAATATTCTAAATTTATTTATTTAACCAACCACCAAACCATTTCAAAGATTAAATCTAAATCTTTTATCAACGCGTCGCGTTGACATAACAATTCACCGGGAAACCCAAACACATTATCCTAGGCTAGTGGGACTTAGCCGTTAAGTTAAGCTGCATCTTCTTGATCGGGCAGCTTCGTCTTCCGTTCGTATTGTGCATATTAGATGCCTATCTGTCAATCATTCTTCATCATCAAGGGCAATTAGATGCCTACCTATCAATCGTTCTTCAACATCAAGGTGAGTTCATAGCCCCACGTTTTACATGTTTTTTTACATATATTTTGGGGTGAGAACATGCTTGTTACAAATTCAATTACGTGTTTGATTGTATAACTAGTTTATGCTCATTTTCAACTCGTTTGCATTACATTGTTTACACAACGCATTTACAGGTTGTATCTACTGTTTTGGTTTACTATACCCATTTATATATCTCGCGAGGAGATACAATACTGGGTTTACTTTTATGAAGTAAACGCATTTTATACTTTTATGATTATGGATTAGCTTATGTTGCATGAACTGTAAATCACTTGGAGGGTGAGCCAGCGATGTTATAAGATAGATCTATTTGGGATTGACTTTCCCGTTTTGGGTTACTAGCTCATCACCGAGGATCGATTCGTTTATATAACATGTAGGATTACGATTGGAGATTGGCGATTTTGGGCGGGTTGTCAAAATCACATATACATATTATTGCCCGGTGTCCTTGGAGGGGACACCGGTAGGTAACAGGGGAACATAATCTTTTATTATTGCCCAGGTGTCCTTGGAGGGGGGGACACAGGTGTAACGGGGAAACATATTCTTTATTACGCCCGGTGTGTTCTTGGAATGGGGAACACCTACTATGTGTTACACTTTTACTGTTGCTTGAATTATAGGGCATACATACAAAGTCTCGTCAACAGTTCATGAACTTAGAGTAATGGTAATCGTGGATTTTATACACAACTTGAATTAAAGTGGCAATAAATATTTTGGATCTGTTTGTGATCACTTTGCACGTACTTTTGGGACACCGCTCCGCGCGCGCGCGGATAGAAGAAATGGTCTTGCATATTTTAACAGCTATTTGATTTCTAAAATCACACATAAATTTTGGAAAGGACATTTAAGGATTTAAAGGGTCACACATTTTTTTATGATACTGTAGGGGAGACAGTAGTCATTAAACTGTTTTTATATGATACGTAATGATACAGTGGGCAGTATACTCTGATTGGAGCTAAAGTTTGTATTTACAGAAAACTATGAATCACAACTTTATGTTGACCTTTTTAAGCATGTTTTCTAGGGAAATTATATGCTCGGATTTCTTGAAGTGCATTGGAGTCTATACATTCAAGCTTTTCATTGTGATGCAATTATGGGACAAATGTATACTAAATTCAAGATTTTGATTAAATCAACGAGATTGTTTTACAAACGACACATTTAGAGGTCGTTCTCTTGTATCTAGCGCTGTGTATTATGAAGTAGCACCCCATGTGGTATTCCGCTGCATTGTTGTATTTTTGGGGGTGTTACAGATTGGTATCAGAGCACTGGCTATAAGGAACTAGGTTGCATATTTTACCCTAGACTATAGTCGTTTTCACAAACATTGCATCACAACAAACATTTTCAAAGTGCATACACGCTACTTGCTTATGTGCTTACGTTACGTGCTGCATTAAGTGCTTACGTGGCATACATATATATATATTATGCTTGCATTCCTTTCGCGTATATCGTACGCTTATTTATATAAGAATTATTATTTATAATATCGAATATTTTCAAGCAATATGGATTTGCACAATGTTTCATTCTACTCGTCAGACATTGTGAGTTATACAATGGTCTCATCTTGCTTCTTAGACATTGTGAGTTATACAATGGTCTCATCTTGCTTCTTGGACATTGTGAGTTGCACAATGGTCTCATTTTGTTCTCAGACATTGTAAGTTAAACAATGGTCTCTAAGGACATTATTTTTCTTCGTAGCTTTATAATATATTGTATTACACGTAGACCGTTATAAATTTTGGTTACATGGGATTATGTATAAATCTAAGTATTACAAATCTTGTATAGGCGGGACTTGTAATAACAGGATTTATATGATAATGGCTATGTTGACTGGTTCATCGAGACTTCTACCTGGTTTACTCTAACCAGTGTACTCATTACCTATCTTGAACTCTAGGTCGATATTTTTGGGTAGTTTTACTCCCTGTCTTCGAAGACGAGTTGGAACACTCGTCCCATACCCATTAGAGCACATGCATCGTCATGTCATTCATCAACATTGAAGGTTATGAGAATACGCGTATTGCACCGAGAATTATTAAGTAGGAGGATTTATGATCTGTTTATTTGAAAGGATTGGACGCCTCTTCAGTTAAATAAATAAACCATTTAAATCACCGACCATAAGTTTTCAATTGATTAATTACATATATTAGGACGCTTTCTTTTTATGCAAATAATGAATTATAAATGAGTGGGCTTAATGTATCTGAATAGACTCGAGTATGAACTAAATTCAAAAATCGCCAGATTGTTGTGAAAAGGGTCTAGAACACAATCGTGTTCAACCACTCGACAGAATCGTAAGGCCTCACTTGGAACTACCCTTATATTATTCTTGGTTATACTTTTTCGTTGCCTAATCCTCGCAATTTCATGAACTGTTAGTGGAACTAACAGACTCGTTACACAATTAAACTACTGGAGCTGATTCATCGAACTAACGACTGAGTACCATAATCAGCCGATTATCGCATAAGCTCTCTCGCGAGCTCCTCTCATTTATTAAACTTTATTATGGGGATGTTGTTTCTCGGAGGGTCCTCACCCTCTGCATCCCATCACCGTTTCTTATAGTTATCGTCGTTATGGTTGCTGTTGTTGGGTCCTGGAGTGGTCCCAGATCGTACAAACATTATCGACTAAGTGATGATATCCCACTTAAACAAGATAAGCATATGTCGATATAGTATTCAGTTGAATTACTCATTGCAGACAAACAGTATACCAATTTAAGTCATGATACTAATTAAGTACTGCCAAGTAAGTTGGGTACTTACATCCATAAGTCACGTTGATGTGAATTATCGAACCTTACAGATAGCAGAAACGAGACTCTGCCTTAAGACATAACCACGAGGATCTACTCTTTCTCTTTGATTGTGTTTCAATATTAAGAGGCTTTCTTCATTAAAGCGTTTATACAAATTATAAATCTTTAAAAACAGTATTTTCCCTAGATAACCTATTCTAATGGATTGGATATCCTCGGTCAACCTAGGCCGAAAATTTATCGTATATTAAGTGTAAGGTTGTGAAAACACCAGATATTGCTGAATAAAGTTATCAGCGTCATGTTCAACTAGTTTAGTAAATCTTAAGTCTTTTCTTAGACACACTAAGCGGATAACACAAATTTAATCTCGGGACGAGATTTTTTTAAAGGGTAGGTACTGTGACATCCGAGAATTTTCGAATTTTTAAGATAACGATTTAACCCCTTTGACTTTTAGGTCTGGCTTGACTTACAAGAACAACCATCTAAATCACGTTTTCACGTCTCGGACCCTGAAGCAATTCGATGTAAAACGACATTCCTGACAACTTTTCAGTTTTGCCCGAGACCTGGAATACGAGCCGAAAAAAGGGCTTAAAAACAGCAGCCGCAAACAGTTTTTCGAACAATATATTACACGCGGTCACACTAAAACAATTAATTTTGTTTTTAATTATCAGTATTTATTTAATAAAATATTAAATAAATTAATCATCATTTGAATTAAAAGCGTTGCGGATAACGCGAATACTCGAGTTGAAAATCCATTTTTATTTCGGACGAGGCGAAACCGGTTCACAAAATGAATAACAAATATTTTATTAAATGTTATAAAATATTTATGAAATAATATCAAATAAATACTCATTTTTATCAGAAAAATGATTAGGAAAACAATGGCGCAAGTTCAGAGTTGGAATATCCGTTAAGTCGTCAAATGAGTCGAACCAATTTATCAAAATGTATATGTAAAGTCTAGGACCATTTGGCCTCAAGTATCTAAACTCTTGTCATTTATCTTAAAGTGTTAATATAAATAACATTTTTATAATTCAAAAAAATTTAACTTTCCATCAAAATTATACACAACACCCTTTATATTCTCTCTCTCCCTCAAATCATACGGCCACCTGCTGCCGCCGCGGGATTTTCGGCCACCGCCTCCACGCCGCCGCCGGAAAACTTTCCGGCGGATGTTTTCCGGCGAACTCTAAAATGGTCCCCTTGACCGGATCTATCCGATCTCCACCCTCACTCTCCTTCACGCGCCTCTATGCCACCGGCCCCCATCGCCGCTGCCTCCCCATTCCCGCCACTATAACACCACCTCCACCATACACCACCCTCATCACCTTCACCCACGTCACCACCTCCATTCATACATCAATGGTGTGCGTTCGGTTTTGGACACACCCCCAAAGGGTGCACCCAGTTTGACAGTCACCACACCACGAGGGTTACCTAGCGTTTGTTAGTGGGGCAGCCACCACTTAAGGAGTTGGCGTTGGGCTCGATATGGACCAAAGGTCCGGTTGGTTCTCAAATTCGTGCTAGGGTGGGTTTGTCATGGGTTTGCCGAGAACCACCTCCATAGGGTCGTAAAGTTAGTGCTTTTGGGTTTAAAAACCACGCGAGCAAAACTTAGGGTGCGTTGTGGTTGGGCTTGTAATAAAAAGGAGTTTTTTTTCGGGGGGGGGGGGGGGGGGGTTGGTGTTAACCAGGGTGTGGGCTTGCTTGGCTGCGAACACAGCCAGGGGGGGAAAAAGGGGTGTCGAGTTGGTTTTGTTAGTTAACAACCAAGGGGTGTTCGGGTTAAGGTTATAACAGCAGTAGGGGGGGTGTTTGTTTGGTTTGTGGTAACAGCCGACGAGGGTGCGTTGGTTTGGGTTCACAGCCGACGAGGGTGCTTTGGTTGGGCTGTAAAACAGCCGGGTCGGGTTGATTTGCGTCGGGCTTGTTTATAACACCCGACGAGGGTGCGTTTTGGGTCGGGATAGGCTGTGGGACTAGCCGGGGAAGCCGGGGGCGTGGGGGGGCGTAGGCGAATTTGTTGTATCGGGTGGGGTCGGGATCAGCGGGAAGGATGTGTTTGTTTTTAGTTCGGCTGAATAAACAGCGAGGAGGAGTGTTTGGTTGTCGGGTTTGGCTCAGCAGCCGGGGGTGCGATTGATAGGTAAACACCCACTGAGTGCATGGGTTTGTGGTCACAACCGACCAAAGGTGCGTTTGGTTAATGAAACAGCAATAGGGGGTGTTTGTTTTATTGTTTATAACGGATTAGGGGCGTTTGGCAGTTTCAACAGATTAAGGGTGCGTGTGTTATGATGACAGACGCAAAGGGTGCGTTTGGTTTAGCTCAAGATCAACGAGGGGAACAACGAGGGTTCGTTTGAAATATATAATCTTAACTAATAAAATATATATATACCAAGAATTGATATAAATATTATAATCTGACCGGTGGTTAAATGGGTTAAATAAATGTGACAAATTATTATTTTTCGGATGCATTATATTAGACTGCGAACGAATATAAAACACTATGACTCGTATGAAGTTACAATATGAAAATAATGTTTATTAAATGATAATTAATAAACACTCTTGAAATGTTAAAATAATTTCTATTAAAATAAATTAGGAAAGTGGATTTGCAATAAAGTCGTTCGATTTGGGATCATTTTATAAACAGAAAGGTCATGGCGAAATTTATATAGATTTCTATATTGAGTAATGTTTTACTAGAACTTATATTGTTTTATAAACGTTAAAGGAGCTAAAGTTATATTTTATAAAATATTAAAGTATAACTATACAATAACATGACAACGAACGAAAACAATACTTTTACAATGAGATAATTATTTTTAGACACGATCTGTCAATGAAACGAAACATGATTTATAAAATATTGAATTATATTTTATAATCGTTATGAACGGTTACAAACATCGGTTGTTTAATTTATAACATTAAGACATTTGTCTGCTTTTATTCAAAGTCTGTTACCAATTGAATTGCTGTCGAAATAATTGGGTTTAATTATTTATTCACACATTTTATATAATACTTGAAAATTATTATATACTTTTCATAAATCTTCTGGTTGATCGTTTTTATGATATAATTCACGGTAAGAATACGATAAGGGTTATTTTTCATACTGTAATATCTAAAGTATATATATTTACTCACTTTGGGTTTATTCTAAAATTTATTTATTTAACCAACCACCAAACCTTTTTCAAAGAGTAATCTAAATCTTTTATCAACATGTCGCCGTTGACATAACAATTCACCGGGAAACCCAAACACATTATCCTAGGCTAGTGGGACTTAGCCGTTAAGTTAAGCTGCATCTTCTCGGTCAAGCAGCTTCGTCTTCCGTTCGTATTGTGCATATTAGATGCCTATCTGTCAATCATTCTTCATCATCAATGTCAATTAGATGCCTATCGATCAATCGTTCTTCAACTTAAGGAAGGTATTAGACCCACGGGTTTTTCATTGTTTTTCCTATATTTTTTGGTGATGAGTTGAGAACATGCTTGTTAAAAATTCATTTACGTGTTTGATTTTATATCTTAAAATCGGGACGTGCTCATTTTCAAACAGTGTGCTATACATGTTTACAATCGTATTGTACATGGTGGTTTACTTGTTTGGTTTTCAATTACGCAGTTTTATTTCTCGCGAGGAGGAGATACATACTGGGTTTACTTTTTGAACGTAAACGCATTTTATACTTTTATGATTATGGATTAGCTTAGGTTGCATGAACTGTAAATCAACTTGAGGGTGAGCGCGAATGGTTATAAGATAGAATCTATTTGGTGCATTAACTATCCCCGTTTGGGTGATAAGATATCACGAGAACGAACGTGTTTATACCATGCGATTACGATTGGAAATGGCGCCTGCGCAAGTAATTCAATGCTGAGGGTGTCCAGGTGGGGACATCCGGTGTAGGCACACGTCAAGTAATTCAATGCTGAGGGTGTCCAGGTGGGGACATCCGGTGTAGGCACACGTCAAGTAATTCAATGCTGAGGGTGTCCAGGTGGGGACATCCGGTGTAGGCACACATAAAGTAATTCAGTGCTGAGGGTGTCCAGGTGGGGACATCCGGTGTAAGCACATGGCCATTGTTTATGTTAGCGCCTTAGTTTCATGAACTTAGAGTAATGGTAATCATAGGTTTATACACACTCGAATAAGGTGACAATACATATTTTGGATATTTGTGATCCAACTTTGATACGTACATTTTGAGACTATTTGGGGATAGAAATGGTCTTGCATATTTTACAGCTAATCGATTTCTAAAAATCATACGTACATTTTGGAAGGACGTTTAAGGATTTAAATGGTCACACAATATTTTATGATACTGTAGGGAGACAGTAGTCACTAAACGTTTTCATATGACACTGTAATGATACAGTGGGCAGATACATTTATTGGAACTAACGTTTATATTTACAGAAACCTATGAACTCACCAACTTTATGTTGACGTTTTTAAGCATGTTTTTCTCAGGTGAATTAAATGCTTGGATTATCTGATGTGCATTGGAGTCTAAATTGACAAGATTTCATAATTGGATTTCTACAAAGGATCAAATCTCGTTGTGTCGCTTTCAAGATTTTCATTGTGATGCAATTATGGGACAACTATTATTTTGATTTTAGAAAATCAACGCGATTGTTTAACAAACGACACATTTAGAGGTCGTTCTCTTGTATCTAGCGCTGTGTATTATGAAGTAGCACCCCAAGTGGTATTCCGCTGCGTTGTCATATTTTTGGGGGTGTTACAGAGATAAACTAAAGATTGAACTTGAGAAAGTCCGTTCTTAGATTATCAAACATCAAAAGAAGCAGTTAGGGCAAAAGGATAAGATTGCCTTTGCTCACTACAAAATTTCCGATCTTGAACAAATCATTGAGAAAATACAAGCTCGTCACCAAACGGATCAGGAAGATCTTTATGATGTCATCTACCGCTCAGAATCAACAAACTCTTAGACTAGTTATAGCTTTATCTTAGCCACAAGATGTGTGGTATAAATAAAAACGCTTGTCAAATCTTGACTATTTACAGTAAAAAGGCAAGTTATTTATAAAGGCAAATAAAGGCACTCCGGTTTCCGTACTATTATTTCAACTTATCGCTCTTTCATCATCATTTCCATCATTGCATCATTATCTTCATCTTCATGAATCATACCCAAAACCTCTAAGTGCTTAAAATTCAAAAATAAGCATTATTCTTTAAGCATTTAAGCATCACATTTTCTTTATATACTTCCAAACTTGTAATGTAATTCTTACTACGTGTCATCTCATATGTTGATAATGATAGCCTCCAAAAGGGACGTCAACATCAGAAACACCACCATAACTTTAGCACCATCCAACAACTCATCTATGGCATACCTCATCTCTGAAAGCACAAGTCTGCAGCAGTAGTAAGTGCTAGTAATACCCAACAGGAACACCGGACCTACTGAAACTCCTGTAACAAAAATGGGAAACTATAAAGTGTTTGTTAGCTGTCAACCTTTCTACTTTAATGGTACGGAAGGAGCAGTTGACCTCATTCGCTGGTTTGAACGGACTAAATATCGGTAATTTTCTTCTACAACTGTGCCGAAGAAAAAAAGTGACATTTGTCTACCAGGTACTTTAAAAAAACCGATGATTCCCTGTCCAGGGGTTTGTGAATTCATACGCTCAACCTATTGGAATAGATCAAACCAATGAAATTACTTGGACCAAATTGAAAAGACTCTTAAACAACAAGTATTGCCCTCGAACTGAAGTCAAGAAAATGGAAGACGAATTTTACAACTTGGTTGTGAAAGGAAATGATCTTAAGTCTTACATTTGAAGATTCTTGGAATTAGCCTTTTAATGCCCAAACATGACCAAATACTGAGAAACTTATGGAAGTCTTCATTAGTGGATTACCCAGAAGTATTGAAGGAAATGTTACTGCCTCGAAGCCTCAAACATTAGAGGAAGCCATCAACATAGCCCAGAGGTTAATAGATTACATAATAAAGCATGATTATGTACAAGAAGCTAATGATCATAAATGAAAGTTTGAAGATAAGAGAAACATCATCGACAACAACAACTACCCAAAATATCGTAACAACAATCACTCCAACAATCACAACAACAACCACAACAATCACAACCATAACAATGATTACCACCACCAGCAGAATAGAAAACAGGAAGCCTTCAGAACTTATACTGCCACCCAGTGGGGGGGGGGGAATTACTGTATAACTTCTGGAAATCGTCCTTTGTGAAAGAGCACCCTTCATCACATAGGTCCTTGTAGCTATCAGGGACAAAACTTGCAACAAGATAGGTCATTTAACCAAGAACTGCAGAAACAAAAGACCAACCACTAGAAACAATCTACAAATAATATCTGTAACTTGTAATGCCTGTGGTAAGAAAGGGCAATATGAGAATCAGTGCTCAAAAGCAAACAACAGGTCCACAAGATAGCATACTTAGAGACAAGCTTGCTTTTGTTTACTTTAGGATTTCTACCCTAGAAACAACTCTCGAGGATATTCAAATTTCATCAGAATCTTCTTCAATCTGAAAACCCCAATCATCAAGCTACAATCCTTGTCGTTTGTTACTTATTCTAGAATCCTGCTACAAGATACGTAGCATAAGTATCAACTCTTTTAGAGTTTCATATGTAAAGTTATCCATGAATTAATAAAGTGATAATTCCGTTACATCTTGTTATCTGATGGTATCAAAACTCGACATTGTTTGTCAGTTCTATCATGTTCAACTTTGAATACTCTTCTCATACCTTTGAAACATAAAATATCATCCTTGACTACGTAGGCGACAATACAATTATCATCTCAATATTTTTCTAACCTTTCATAATCATATCATTTTCTACACATTACCGTTTCGATATTATGTTTTTATGCTTAGGTAAGATGATTTATGAACATCTTATTGAAATGAATTAGGACGCTTCTTCATTTGAATAAGGAAATTATAAATCTCCGAACTATGAATTTATAAATTCTGAGTTACAAGGAGTTGGACGTTTTTTTTTGTAACAATAAGATTTATAAACTAAGTAGGCTTAAGTATATACAAACTACAAACAAGTTTCTTTCAATCCGTTTGTACAAATAATTTCTTTTCTTCACTTAATTACTACCTTCAATATCTGTTCATTTCCAAATCTGAATCCCACATGATTAGCAACACTCTTACAAATTCATAATCATTCCTTAACATCTCTTCGGTATTCGACTAAATTTCGGGACGATATTTCTGTTAGGGGTGGAGACTATAACAACCCAAAATTTTCATCAAATGCAAAATCAACCTATTTTTCTATTATCACAATTGTATGGGGAAATTTTTTGCTTTATTACATTACTTGCATTGTCAATATCTCAGTATGCAATGTAACTTGCATAACTAAAGTAGACGAGCTCACGCAACCTATTTATGGAAATCATGTCTTCATATATTTCAAGCAAACATCATAACATGTCAAGTCAATATCATCATATCCTTTTTGTCAAGTACATTATTCCTATAATGTACCATTCACAATGTTATATCAAAATGGGCTTTAAACCGTTATCGTATACCTCTAAAACCCTAATTCCATGAAGGGTTGATATCTAAAGTGAATGCACAAGTTACTAAATCATAAGTACAAGTAATACAACATCTCATTTGAAATATAAACTCCCTCCAAGTCAAAGTACAAGTCTTTAAAATCTCAATATACAAGTTATTAAGCATGATCTCCAAAATAGCCATTTTACATCCGTTTTCCTAGAAATCTTGTACAATCCATAAAATACAAGTTACAAGCAAGTCATGCATTACATTTTCAATCCATAATCATTCTCATTTCATAAAATCACAAGAAATCCAAGTTAGAAACCCTAACCCGAGCAAAATACTAAACCATGACCCGTTTATCGATTTTTATCCATTCTAAACCTCAACCAACACTCAAATAAGTTGTAATAACTTATATTACAACCTTATCAATCACATTCCATCATTATTTCATCATCTCATTTCATTTATATGTAAATTGAATCCGAGAAACCCTAAACGTACCTAAATGGATCATTCGACTTGTTTACTCGTTTTTAACCATTTCAATCTTGGACAACCAATCAAATACCATTGTAAACTCATGATATGAGTTTACAAATCATTATTTGTCTGTATCTTAGCAATGTGCAAGAAATTGAAGCTTAGAAAACCCTAATGAACCTATTACAAGCCCTAATTCAAATCGTGGCTTACTCATTCCATTTTGACCCATTTTAGCTTAAACCAACAATCAATCTTCATTGATAATCCTTTATACAATGCCTAAGATCATTATTCTATCAACCTTGATCAAGTATACATGAATTATAAGCCTTAAAAAGCCAAAGAAACCCTAATATGCCCTAAAATGACCCGCGGCTTATTCATTCATTTTTGACCCATTTTAACCAAAACCACTTGTGAATTTTCGTTAATACTCCTTGATACAAACTTTGACAACATGTTTCTATCATTACTTGATCAATGTACATGAAATATAAGCCAAGAAACCGAATTCGAGCCCTAGAAGACTCATTCGAACCCGTGTCTGATTTCTTTGCATATTGACCCATTTTAAGAACTCCTTTGAACAATAGCACCTCAATAACTCACCCACATGCACTCCTAAGCAGCTTACGCAGCTGCTATAGTGCTTGCTTGGTCAAAAATGAGGCAACAACCTCTTCTTTTTACCTATGGCAGCCGCGACAAGCATCTAAGCCATCCAACACTTCACTCTACAATCCTAGACCTCCACATTCACTCAATAGCCTCAACACTTCATCCTCTAGCATGTACAAGTGTCCAACATCAGATTGCAAGGCTTCCTTAGCTCCTTTGCCCTTGCTCGAGTATAAATAGGACTCCACAACCTTCATTCAAACTCGCACCTACCTTCCTCTTTCTATAACCTAATTGAGCAAACATTCTCTGCTCCATATGATCCTAGGATCATTTAAGAACATCATTCAAGCAAAGCTTTGAAGATTTAAAGCCCCGAGAACAAGATACAAGCGAGTGGAAATACTACCCGAAATGACCCATTTCCACCATTTTTGCTCCTTGAAGCTCAAACCCAGGTTCTGGATGTTCTACGTCTGCTTCTACACTCTTATAATGTTCATATGATCCTAAATAAACTCTTGTTAAAGTTTCATAAGTTAATTCATGTTCATTTTCCATTTTGATCCAAAATCGTACACCCAAAACCCTAATTTTATGTTTTTCTTAAAACTAAATGTTATAATGACTAAATGTTGTTATAATCTATCCTAACATGCTTGACGTGCTTAACATTTCCAGATATTGATTAAAACGCTTAAAACCGCTTATGTTATAATCATAATATCATTCATCATCAATGTGCCTTTAGAAATCATGCCCCGGATCTCTATTGTACCACAATACTAGGGAGCTTCATATTAAGGAATTTCATCTTGGTATTACGTTATGACTAAGTTGTTGGGTTTATGATTTAAAGTTCCCTAGCTCCTCAAACGTTTATTAAATGAATTTTGAATTATAATGGCCCGAACGGTGATACAATAATTCCAAACTCTTCAATCAAATTCATAACTCTTAGAACCAAAGTTCTAAAGTACAATCTTCCTAAGACTTGACATATTTACTCAGGTTGCGTGACGTGGCTGTTTACTATCATTTTGCTATATCAACCTTCCCCCGTTAAGATTGTGATAAGGTCGTCAGCTTTCATTCTGAAATATTTATTGCATCTACCTATCAGGTGAGATTCATAACCTCGCCTTTACTTATTTACATGTTTTATAAACCCGCGAGGGGGATACATGCTTGTTACAAACTCTTTTACATACTCGTTTATCTTATAACAATGTGATTACTTTTCAAAGACTTGGTGAGTTCATAGCCTCACTTTTAAATCTCTTATATTTCATAAACCCGTGAGGGGGATACATGCTTAAATAATGAATACAAGTGCTTTTCCAGATTATATGCTATCCTGATATACCATTATAACTAATGTCTAAGTTACTTTATGCCAAAAGTCCCTCATTATCATGGACCATTAATCACTTACGGGTGAACGCGAATATTGTGGATAGATCTATCGGGATTGACGAATCCTGTTTGTGTTAGCCGGATAGGTAACCAAACACACTATATTTGAATTTCATAGGTATATGGCAATTACCTACACCGAGGGCCATTATCTCTATATATATATATCACATCATTTTGGGTATATATATACACTAGTCAGTTTGTGTGCCATGAGCTTAGACCAAGACCAAATCAGACCAAACAGACCAACAAGACGATAACGCAATAATACACAGTTACTATGATAATTGTATTCGTTGCAATTATTACAAATAACGGGTATATAATAACGTGACCCAAGATCATAACAATACCATTTTCATAATAATTGTGTTTGTACAATTATTACACTATGACTTGTATTCAAACTATTTATCAAACCTATAAATTTCACTCAACCATTGTGTTAACTTTTTAGCATGTTTATCTCAGGTAATTGAGCAACTTGCGGCATGGAGTGGCATGGACTTGAAGATGGCTAAAACTTTTTATCATTCACATTGTATGTAACTAGATTTTGGGACTTGCCGTTGTAAAACTCTGATTTTAAATGAATGATAACGTATCTTTTGAACAACGTCTCTTTTAAGTTGTATTCTATGATTATGATTGTTGTATCCATGAAGTAATACCCCAGATTAGCTTCCGCTGCTATATTTGTCAAAATGGGGGTGTTACACCTACGCTGCACACAAGTCTTTTCTAATTTATCAGATGGACGTGAAAACGGCATTTCTTAATGGTCCACTGAAGGAGGAGGTTTATATTGCCCAACTAGATGTGTTCGTTGATCCTAATCATCCAAAAAAGGTTTACCGATAAGATACGGGGAGGACATTCTACTTGTGCAAATTTATGCCGATGACATTATTTTTGGTTCTACAAACCCTAAATTTTCTAAAAGATTTGAAAAATTAATGCATTGTAGATTTGAGATGTCCTTAATAGGGGAAATGAAATTCTTTTTAAGACTTCAGATCCACCAATCCCTAAGAGGTATCTTTATCAATCAGGCCAAGTACGCTTTAGAAATACTTAAAAGCATGGTATGGAAAAATGTGATACCGTTGGTACACTAATGGCTAACAAACCTAAACTGGATATAGACTTGAGTGGAAAACTCGTAGACCAAACTGACTACCGTAGTAAAATCGGGTCACTCATGTATCTGACATCTAGTAGACCAGACATAGTACAATCAGTATATTATTGTTGTAACATTTCTCATTTTCAGGTTATTTACAACTTTAATAAATTCCATTATTTATTTTTAGAGTTTTACGCGTTCGCTTTTAATTATTATCTTATAGTTAAATCGCGTAAACTAAAAATCAACGTTCAATGTAAACGGACATCAAACAAATTAAAGTTTACATCAAGCAAGCGTTATATGATTATTAGAAGTATAATTTATAACTTTTTGTAATTTATTTTTGTTGGTTACATAAAACGCTTACGTTTCGTAATAAATTACATTCGGTCGTACCCGGAAGCACCTATACCTATCTATACTCAAACAAATACCCACATTTATACCCAATACATAAAATTTTACCAATTTATCAACTAAATAAGCCTTATGGCCGGATGTGTGTATGTACACACTTAGCACCTAATTTAAATTCAAGTAACTTACCTTAACTCAACAAGGTACCTTACACAACACAAGTTTCTAAACATTGGCTTGTCAAAGTCCTTCCTCCCCCTCACATGGTGCGTCTCCCTCCTCCTAGGGAGGAGGAGAGCTCTTACACAATGGTACTTTTAACCCTACTTCCTAACTTAGGTTAGTTTAAAGTTAATACATGTGATGGTTACTATAAGAAGCAAGTAACTTGTTCATTATCATACACATAACCATTCCTAGTAAATTTCAAACAAAAACTCTCTCCCCACTCCATTTAAACCCACGACATACTTTTAGTGTGCTAGGGTTTCATTTTTATTTTGCATCCAAGGCATTCTAAGTATTCAAGTGTTCATTCCAAGGTCACCTAAGGTTACGCAAGGTGTTAACAAGCTTGGATTCGAGTTTAACAAAGGTTTATCAAGAAAACATATCTAGGGTTTTCTTGATTAGGGTTTTGATTTTGGAATCTTGGTTAGGGTTTATATCTTGTGTTCTTCATCCTACTCACCTTCTAAAAGGTCCATTTAAAGTATTTCATGTTCGTTCATTCTTTTCCTATTGTGTATATACTTGTTGTATAAGTTAATTACCACCTAGACTCATTTTTAAGTTATATAAAGTGTTTAAGGGTTTGGTAAATTCAAATTTCATGTTATATATAGTAAAATAATACTTGAAATGAAGGAACATGCTTAGTAAGAGTGTTAAATAAATTATATGAATGATTTACAAATTAAATAGTGTTGAAGGTTTTTTTTTTCATACTTATGTATCAAGAGATCACAAGGACATGGAGTTCATTTGAACCAGCGTCATGGACATTTAGAGGACTCAATACATGTAAGATACACGGTATAATACTTGGTAAAATAATGGTGCAAGGTTCATAAACAAAAGTGATTATAAAACTAACTTTATTAATTAAAAACCCTAAATAACTTTTGTATACCTACTGTTAGAAATCCTCTCCTAAACCATACATTTTATATTTTATAAAAATAGTACTCTTCACAAGGATCGTAAGAATGTAAAGAACTCGAAAAACAAAATTATAACGAACAAGTTACGAATTTTACAAGTTATATATAATTAACCATATAAAAACAGTTTTAAGCACTGTTATGAACAGTAATTATTACTGTTCACCAGGGGTTTAAATTTTATAAATATGATATTTTGATAAATTATCTTAATACGAAGACACGGATATAAAGAACTCGAAAAACGGAATTATAACGAACAAGTTACGAACTTTACAAGTTATATATAATTAACCATATAACAACAGTTTTAAGCACTGTTATGAACAGTAATTGTTACTGCTCATCAGGGGTTTAAATTTTATAAATATGATATTTTGATAAATTATCTTAATACGAAGACATGGACATAAGAAACATATAAAACCGAGTCAAAACGATAAAGATACGAGGTTTTGAAATTACGCGCGCTATTTTTACTTTCATACATTATTTTTATAAAACAATTAAATTAATAATGAAATATCATTATGTAATCAATAAAAAGATTAAATCAAATATTTTTACAAATGGTACATTAGTAAACGAAAATGATACTTTCTTTACGGATACAAGTACACACACTTTCATTTACCAAAGTACGAGTTAATTATTGTTTTAACTTTTAAAGAATTAATAAAAACTATTCGGGTGGTTGAGTAACTATACGCAGTGATGTTTTAATTATTTTAAATACATTATACTTATACGGCCTATAATTAATGGTATGGGGAGTTTGCTTTCGCGGCGGTATTGCCAAGGTGACGATCCACTTATTTGATTTAGATCATCAATCATTCACCTGCGGTGAGTTCATAGCCCCGCTTTTATACAATCATATTGTTTTACAACTTGGGGTGAGAAACATGCATCATTTTACATTTGGACGAAAGTACCCCTTTTAAACATATTACGAGTTGGGCTAAGTAGCTAAACCCACTATTGCCCACTATCATGAACTGTCAATTGCTAGTTAGCGTGCAAAAAATGCTATGAATAGATCTATTTGGGATTGACATCCCCGTTCGGGTGAGTAGCGCTCACTAGTTTCGAATGTACTAAAATAATGAATGATAATACATGTTGGAAACAATTTTGATGTTGCTGGGTTTGAAACATCTACAACGGGCACATTATGTTGTGCATTAAATTGCATACATAGATGTCGAGCTTCGGTGTCATGAGCTTAGTGCACTTCGTAATTACTTTTAAGATATTGTATGTGTTACATGTCTTACATTGGAAATCTTGTGGTCCTATTTTATACATTTACTAAACCTGTGAATTCACCAACTTTATGTTGACGTTTTAAAGCATGTTTTTCTCAGGTCAATAAGGTACGAGAAACAAGGATACATTGGTGGTCACCATTTTGGAGTCATTACTATAAAGATTTGGATGCATTACATTTTGGGAATATTTGTTATGTCTTAAAATCTTTACTTTTCATGGATGAACTATTTAAGCTTCGGCTATTGTAACAAACAAGTCTATTTAATCCAATGTATCAATTTTAAACGACTCATATAGAGGTCGTTCTCATATCTTGTGCTATTGATCTATGAAGTAACACTCTCCAACCCATATTCCGCTGCGACCCATTTTGGGGGTGTTACAGATTGGCATCAAGAGCCTAGGTTATAGAGAACCAGGTCAAATGTTTTTACTTGGACTATAACCATTTTCAAACATTGCATCATACAAAAGTTTTTCACGGGACACATACACTATTGAGTTGCATTAGTTGGTTATGCTATATGTTTTCATGATCTGTATACATGTTATATTATACTACATATATACTATGCTAGGTCTTATATAATATACTTATATAAGTTTATTTATCTTCCTGCAGTCATGTCTTCTGCATCATCCGCTGTCTCCTATACCTCTGTGTACACTGACTCCGAACCAGGGAGAGTCTTTTGGGGAGCCGATGAGGAGATACCCGATGGAGGTTTTCCATGAGTCATCGTATACAGATACGATGGACTTCCCATGCAGCCAGTAGACCCACCATCTCCTGACTATGTGCCCGGACCTGAGCACCCACCATCTCCTGACTATGTGCCCGGTCCTGAGCACCCACCATCACCCATCGTGATACCATATGTACCCGAGCCTGAGTACCCCGAGTACTTAGTACCTTCGGAGGATGAGGCACCCATAGAGGACCAGTCTCTACCCACTGATGCCTCACCCGCCGCCCTATCACCGAGTTATGTGCCTGATTCTGATCTAGAGGAGGATCCAGAGGAGGACTCCGAGGAGCATGCTGACTACCCTGCCGATGGAGGGGATGGAGATGATGAGCCCTCCGATGGTGACAGTGATGATGATACTGATGATGACAATGAGGAGCCTTTCGAGGACGAGGAGGAGGAGGAGCACCCAGCTCCGGCCGACTCTTCTACTATACCTGTTGTTGACACTGTTCCCTCAGCTGGGGATACAGAGGCACTTGAGACTGATGAGTCTGCACCTACACCTAGACCACCTCAGATTAGGATCCCCTTTGCCCAGACACGTCTCCGTAGGGCACGGAAGATTGTCAGACCTAAGCCACCGATGTCAGCATCCATAGAGGCACGCATTGCTGAGTATGCTGCCACACCTACACCACCAGTACCTGTTGCATCTCCACCATTACCCCTACCATCACCACTTACTACTAGCCCTACTGATACAGGGGCACCATTAGGCTATAGGGCAGCCGGGATTCAGATGAGAGCTGCAACTGCATCACCACCCTTATCACTTCCATCTACTTCCTATAGGACTGATGTCCCCGAGGCTGAGATGCCGCCTCGGAAGAGAGCTTGTCTTACTACTCCCGCTCCTGGATGCGAGATCGGGGAGAGTTCAGCAGCTGGTGCCGCGAGACAGCCAGGGCCTACTCCAGAGGTCGACACTTGGGATGAGATTGTTGAGGCCATGATGGAGATAGCACCAACCACCTTGGAGGGAGTCGACTAGAGGGTGATAGAGCATGATGCTACTGTTAGGCAGAGGACTGAGGAGTTTCAGGTACGATTTGAGGAGGCATATGATGACCGAGCTTACTTGAGAGCCCGAGTCAACACACTATTCAGAGATAGACCATACCATCGCCACACAGCTTTGGCTTTGGATAGAGAGGCTGTATATGCTCGTATAGCATGGACTGGTTCTGAGGAGAGGAGTGCAGCCATAGAGGCACATGTTAGGACACTAGAGGCATAGGTTGCCACATTGATTGCTCAAACTACATCACTTCAGACTCAGTTGACTACAGCGCTTGGACGTATTGCGACACTAGAGTCTAGAGACCCAGAGCCCCAGGATGGGCCAGCTGAGGCTGGCAGCAGCTGTTAGCCATGTATCATTTGTAGCTATCTTGTATAGCCTATTGAGTTTTATGGGTTACTCCCAGCTAATAGGCTGTATCATACGTACATTTTTGTGATTATTTGGGGATTGAAATGGTCATGCATACTTTAACAACTATTTTGATTTCTAAAAATCATACATACATTTTGGAAGGACATTTAAGGATTTTAAATGGTCATACACACTTGACAGAACTTTGGTTCAGCATTTATACTTAAACAAATCTATGAACTCACCAACTTTATGTTGACACTTTTTAAGCATGTTTTTCTCAGGTGAATTAGATGCTTGGATTATTTGATTGTACATTTAGAGTGATAAACGACAAGAATTCTATTCCATGGATTTTTACATACAATACAAGTTGATCAAATCTCGTTGTGTTAATTTCAAGCTTTTCATTGTGATGCAATTATGGGACAAACATTATATCAATTTCAAGGAAATCAACGAGATTACTTTTCAAACGACACATTTATGGGTCGTTCTCTTGTATCTAGCGCTGTGATATGTGATGAAGAACAACCCCCGGACGTACTTCCGCTGCGACACGAATTTTGGGGGTGTTACAGATTGGTATCAGGCTACTGGTTTAAGAGAACTAGGTTTGCATATTTTACCCTAGTCTAAAACCGTTTTTGATAAACGATAGCAACACAACAAACATTTTAAAGTGCATACACACTACTTGCTAACTTGCTATAGTAACATTGGTTACCTTAAGTGCTTACATGACCAACATATATAAGAAGATACCTCCTTATATGCTTGCATTCCTTTGCGTATATCGTACGTTTGATTTATATATGAGTTAATTATATAAATACTAGAACACTTTCTTGACATTGTGAGTTTGCACCATGTCCTCATTTATACCTCAGACATTGTAAGTTACACAATGGTCTCATTTTACTTCTTAGACATTGTGAGTTTTACAATTGTCTCATTTCGTTCTCAGACATTGTCAGTTAAACAATGGTCTCGAAGAATATTAGTTTTCTTCATAGCTTTATACAATATCGTATGACAACGGAGACCGGTCATAATTTTTAGTTTACAAGGAATTATCTATGAATCTAAGTATAACACGTCTTGTATGGTCGGGACTTGTAAAGATTGAGGATTGATAATATAAATGCTATGTTAACAAAACCCTTCACAGTACTGTTTACATGGGATTATGCAGAATCTAAGTATTACAAGTCGTTGTATGGGCCGGGACTTTTAGATAGGAAATTGATATGATATTCGCAATGTGAACTCGTTTATTAGAGACCTTTTTATCATATAACTCTAACCAGAGTACACATTAACTATCTTGAACACTAGGTCGATATTCCTTGACTGTTATTTACCCCTCCCGCCCGAAGAACGATTTGGAACACTCCGTCCCATTACTCATTAGAAGCACATGTCATCTCAAGTTATCCACCCTGTGAAGGTTATGTGAGTACGCGTATTGCATCGGAAATTATTAAGTAGGATGATTTATAATCTCTTTATTTGAAAGGATTGAGACGCCTCTTCAGTTAAATAAAGAAATTGTAAATCCCCGAACCATAAGTTTATCATTTCTTACTTACATAAATTAGGACGCTCCTTTATGTAAGTAATGAATTATAAATGAGTGGGCTTAATGGTATCCAATATGACACGAGTATAAACTCGAACCCGATAATCACCGGAATCCGTTAGAAAGGTTTAGAAGCACGATAGTGTCTTACCACTCCGCAGAAATCTTAAGGCCTCGCTTGAAACTACCTTATCTCATTCTTAAGTTATTACTTTTGCCGTTGCTAATCCTCGCGATCACGAACTGTTCGTGGAACTAACAGACTTGTTACACACTTGAACTAATGGAGTTGATTCATCCTCGAACTAACGACTGAGTACCATATTCCGCCGTCTATCGCATAAGCTCTTCCGCGAGCTCCTCCCATTTGATTGAACTTTATTCTGGGGATACTGTTTCTCGAAATGTCATCACTCTCTACATCCCATCACCATATTGTTTAAAGCTTCGGGCTATTGTAACAAACAAGTTTATTTAATCCAATGTATCAATTTTAACGACTCATATAGATGTCGTTCTCATATCTTGTGCTATTGATCTATGAAGTAACACTCTCCAACCCATATTCCGCTGCGACCCATTTTATGGGTGTTACACACCACCACTACCCTCACGCCTATTTCACAAACAAGAGATGGAGCTTAACTCTTTAGAAGTATCAACCAACCAGATGCTCTTCGTGGGATAGCTATTGTTGTGCAACCACGAATGATCTCGGGCCTTCAATCTTGGGTTAAACATCATAAGATTATTGCCTACAATGAGTTGAAGAAAGTTACTTTTGAGAACATAGGCATGTATTTTGCTAGTTTTGAGCCGAGGCCTGCCCTTAATAAGCTTGACGAATACTTTGCCAAATAGTTTATATTTCCTAGAATATTGATACTATTTTTATGATCATATAAATGCTCATATTGTTATCAGGTCAACCCAACTTCGATAATGACTTATAGGCTCGAGTCTAAACGGGTCACTAATTGTTGTCAGGTTGATTAACAACCTGATATGACCCATAATTTTGTACATTATTAGGGTGTGTTGGGGTTGAAATTTGTAACATCCGAGAATTTTCGAATTTTTAATGACGATTTTACCCTTTAACTTTTTGGGTCTGACTTGACTTTTTGACCTTTGGTATTTTATTGTCACATAAAAGCGATTACCGTGTAACTGGTAAAATTTTCGGAACATATTTTAAATAATAAATCATATTTATGATTACATCTCTCATGTGCAAGTTATTTTTAACTTATTTGATTCGAAAACGAAAAATGATATATATTAATTCATAGTTGATTTATCAAAAACGAACCACTAAATCACGTTTTCACGATTCGGACCCTAAAGCAATTTGATGTAAAACGATATTTCAGACAACTTTTTAGTTTTACCCGAGACTTGAAAACAAACAGAATAGGGCTAAAGCAGCCTCGCAAAGTTTTGAAAACTGCACACAACGGGTACCGACACACAAAAATAATTAAATTTATTTTTAATTATCCCTATTTATTTAATAAAAATATTAAATAAAATCATTTATTATTTTAATTATTTAAGCGTTGTTGATGACGCGAATATCCGAGTTAAAACTCATTTTTGTTTTAACCGAGTCACAAAATAAGTAACAAATATTTTTATAAATGTTATAAGAATATTTATGAAATATTATCAAGTAAATACTCATTTTTATCGGAAAAGTGATTCCGAACGCAATGGCGCAAGTTTCGTATCTTGAAACATCCATTAAGTCGCTCAAACGAGTCCCGAACCGATAGTTATCAAAAACTATATAAAAATTTACAAAATAAACCCTAGATTATTGAGTATTTATCATTTCATATTACAAGTTTTATTATATACATATATATATATATATATAACATTTATATCTTTTCATTTCATTTTTATATAACAAATAAACACACCCCTCACTTCTCTCTCTCTCCTTCAATTTGTCCGGCCACCCCTCCGCCACCACCGCCGCCGTCGCCGGCCACCGGAAAACTTTTCCGGTGAGATTTCCGGCCGTATCCAAAAAGGTTTCTCTTTATCGGATTTACCCGATCCCCACCACCACTGGCGGCCACGCGCCGTTCCCCCCCCCTCCAGCTGCCACAGCCGCCGCCACCACCCACATCCACCATACACCATCTCGTCACCAACACCACGCCATCATCACCTCACTCACC
>BQNB010097408.1:0-25394 GCA_026074375.1 Tanacetum coccineum | reverse complement strand
CCTTAACCTTTAAATCCGAAATGACCTTACTTTTCTCTTTGAGTTGACCTTCAAATTGTGACTTAGTTAAAAGACTCTTGTTGACTAACTCATCGTGTTTCTGATTGACAACTAAAATTTCATTGGCTTTAGTTCTTAAACCCTCTTGTATGTCAATGTCTTTTTGTGCTAATAGTCCTAGAGTTTCATTTAACTTTGTTTGAAGTTTGTCATAAGCAACTGTTTAGTCATCGTACTTCTCAAGCTCAGTCTGTTTGGTCTGAAGTGCAGTTAGACAACTATCCCGACAACTAGTAGCCTCTCCTAGAGCCCTACCAGTCTCATCAAGGTTAGTTCTGTACTCCTCCAATTCTTGAGTTAATGATGCGTTTGCTTTCTTTAATTACTTTAAAATATGTTTGTTTTCCTCAGTATCAAGAGTTAAATTTGCAATTAAATTAGCAAGCGCATCACGCTCATCAGCACATTCTGTAGTATTATTCTCAGAATGTTGTCTTTCATTGGCAAACACATTATTTTCATCATTGTTTTGTACCTGTTCCAATGGCTGTTCAGTAGAACTTGATTCTTCAGGTAAGACCTCCTGAATCTTCGCCATGAAACTATAATGTGCTTCCAGTTCCTGTTTATCAATCTCTTCATCCGTGTCCTCCAGCCAATCAGTTTGCTCAGCTCGTAATGGAACACCTTGTTCAGCTTGTTTGCACATCATCATCTTCTCCTTGTGATACGCGTAGTCTTTAACCCGCTTTGGCTTCCTGCACTCCTTTACATAGTGGCCAAATCCCTTGCAGTTAAAGCACTGTATCCCCGTCTGTTGTATTACCAGACTGCCTACAGTTTCCCTAGCCCCAGCAACTGTCATTGTCCTTTGATTCCCAAACTGACCTGACTGATTGTCATTATTATACCTTGGTAGGGTATCTTTAGTCTTGTTTCTAGAGTTTGAAGAAGTTCGAAGGTTGTTGTTGGTAGGTTTGTATAGCTTCTTGAAATACTTTGCAAGGAGTGCCAAATTCTTTTGCATTTCCTTATCCCTTTGAGCTTGTTCAGGATCATTGTTTTCATCGAAAACTGACTCAGATTGAGGTGTAACTGGTTTGGCGATCTCTTTGCCTTTGTGTTTGGTAGATGCACTGGGTCTTATGGAAGATGATGTTGTATTTGATCTTTGAGTTTTTGGTGCTTGATAGTAATTATCTGGATATGGTTGAGCAGCCGCATGAAGTGCTAGTGGATTTGCACTTTTGGCTATTCTCTCAGTACGGATATCATTAACTTCATTTTGATACTGCTTCAGAATGTCAAAGAGGTTGTGATATGAGATGGTGTCTATTTCTTTTGATTTCTTAACAACTGTCACAAATCTTGACCATTCTGGTTGAAGTTGTTGAAGAAATTGAACATTTACTTGCATTGTTGTAACTTGCAAGTTGTTCCTTGTCAACTCATTCATCAGTTTATAAAACCGTGAGTAATACGACTCCATTGACTCTCCATCTCGAGAAGTAAACTTCCCAAATTCCCAGAACAGATTGGTCTTAACATCTTGTATGTTCAATGATTACCCTATTTAGCCTACAAGGCTATCCACATCTCATTAGTTGTTGTTTCATGCATCAACAGTGTTAGTAGATTTTTCATCGTCCAATACCTTTTAAAAGCAAGAAAATAGCTTCCTTTTTAGCTTGAAAATACAGTTTGTTCTTTGCAGACATGTTGTGTACTGTCTCAGCTTCGTCATGTTGTGGTACTTCGGGAGAATTTATTGTTGCAGCAACAGCTTTTATTACTACACTTGTTAGCTTGTATGGACCCTCAAAAATGCATTTCCTTAGATATTCGCCATTTCCTTTAGTGTCGATGTATCGTAGAAAACGTGAACGCCACTGAGAATATCTTCCTGGTCCAAGCATCGGTGGACGATCTTTTGAACCAGCTGCCATTATATTGTTGTGCATTTGACTATCTTTGCGGATTTATTGACTAGAGAAAGACATGAAGAATGAATGATGGTTATTAATTATGAAAGTGTAAAATTGTTAGATCTTAAGTGGATATGAGTGATTGAAGTTGTGGCTATGTATGCACTACCTTCCACTGGGATTTTACACGTCTATGATTAAAACCGATAAATAAATTAATGGGATTTTACAAAATCAATAGAAAACCGTAAATGATTAATTGTGTGTTTGTGATTAAGGTTTGATTGTTGTTAGATTTGTCTTTTAAGTCCAATAATGTTTCAGGTTAATTATATGTGATGTTTGTTTAAGTGACCGTAATAATGTTAAAGTCCCGTTTTTCCTAAAATGAATATTTACTTCAAAATATAAGCAAACCGCCACCATGAAATGTTAAACAAACTGCCACCTTGAATGAGCCAAACTGCTACCAAAGGTATGCACAAACCACCGTTCAATTTGACCAAACCGCCGCTATAAGTTTAAGCAAACCGCCGTCAATTAACTTAAAGCAAACCGCCGTGTAGTTTGGACAACTCGCCGCCTGACTTTAAGGCAAACCGCCGTGTATTTTTGTAACTCGCCGTCTAGTTTAACTAACTCGCCGTGTAACTTTTATAACAAACCGCCGTTAAATTTGGCAACTCGCCGGCTAAAAAATAATCAAACCGCCTTTGACTTGGTCAACTCGCCGTTTACCTTTTCCTTAAATTGCGGATCTTGTCTCTACTTTTCAGCAAACCACCACCAATATAATGATTTTTTAATCAAATCACCATTTAGAAAATGATATTTTAAGCAACCCACCACGAAGAACATAAGCACGAATTAAATGAATCAATCCAATTAAGCTTTTCAACCACGAAACCAAGCTCTAACATGTAATACTAAGTGAGTATAACATGATTAAATACACAATAACACTTGTTTCTTTGTGAATCTTCCAAAACAAAGCAACTCTCCACGAAGAACACAAAAAAATTCGAACCTTATTAGCTTTGTAATCGAACTAGGAGCTTGTAAATCACTTGTAGTGGCAACAATACAACTTGTTTAACATGTATAACAAGTGAAGAAAAAGTTTAACCAACCAAATAAGCTCAAAAATAAGTTTTGAGCCGTGGGGTTTTTTGAACAAAGAAAACCACGAATTTGATCTTGTTTAACCACAAGAAACAATTACGAATCCACCCTTAGCTCTGATACCAATTGTAGGATCCCGTATATCACTTCACTTCATATGATAATCACAAATATTAGATCAAGAAGAGAGAAAGAGAGTTGATTTCTAGAGAGAGAAACTAGTGAGAGAGTTAAAAGAGAATTAGAGAAAAGAGAAAAAATAAATATTATAAAAATGAAATCAACGTTTGTACCTTTTCCAAAGTGGAAAAGGTATATATACCCCGACACTTAAAGTGACGTGCGGGATATTTAACTAGGATCCGGGCTCGGGTCTTGCTTGGGATTAAATCCGAAACATATACAATATTAGTTTAATTATCGAGCCAGATTCCCGATACTTTCCTATTACAACGTTAACTAATTGATTGACCGAGACTAACATACATAATGGACGAACTTCATGTTCGACTCAATATTTTGAGGCTAACAGAAGGATTTTTTAGTGTTGGTTTTTAAAACCACACAATAAATGGTCATCAGTTCACCATGTTTAACAAACATAAGAACTGGCTAGTCCATAAGCAAACGGCTTGTGGTAAAGACTTCTCAAATCCGTTTATGGTTGACAATTTACCAAAAATTGTATGGTTCTTAACTCACCTTGCTTCATAGTAAAGAGTTGGCTAGTCCAGGATCAAACAGTTCCTGGTAAAGACTAATCAAATCTGTTGATAGCTGATAGTTTGCTAAAAACTATATGGTTATCAATGCACCATGTTATGGCAATGAAGCATTGACTAGTCCAAAAGCAAACGGCTTTTGGTAAAGACAAATCAAATCCATTGATAGTTGATAGTTTACTCAAAACTATAAGGTTATCAATTCACCTTGTTGTTTACAATGAAGAATTGGCTATCCTAGAGCAAACGGCTACTGGTAAAGGAATATCAAATCCGTTAATGGCTGGTAGTTTGCCAAAAACTACAAAGCCAACTTAGTTGGATTTGCTGTGTTGCTGATAAAGAAGGGAAGCTTAAAGAAAATCAAGGTTGTAGAGTTGATACTGATCAAGTTCATCAAAATGGAGATTTGAAGAATAGAAGTGTTTGGATACATCCTCCTGGTCTACAAGATGTTTACACTAAAGAAACATGAAGTTAAACAAGTTCAACAATCATGTTTAGGGGAGGATTGTTGGGAATTATGCATTCCTGACTTAGTACCGTTAGTTATATTAGTTAGTACCGCTAGTTGTAATTTGTACTGACAGTACAAAATGTTAGTACTGATCAGATAGTTAGTACCGTTAGTATAAAATAGTTAGTACCGTTTATAAGATATGCATGAGATATCTTAGGAAAGGATATGCATGATCTTTGTATGTGTTTTGTAAAGCCTATTAGGGTTTCCTTAGTCTATAAAAGGAACCCTAGGCATAGTTAGTAGATATAGTTCTACACAGATCAATAGAGATCATATTAGCAATCATAGTTTTGTAATCTGTAACCTAGGCAGATTCAAGTTATAATATAAAGTTCTTTTGTGATTCTTATTATTGTTCTTCTTAGCATTATTGATTAGTTTCCGCATAATCAATAGTGTTCAAATCTGTGTTTCATTATTGTTGCTTTAGAATTATCTAAGAACAAACCCTTTACAAGCTAAAGGTTAAGATCTATTCAGTAAACGATCCAACAAGTATTATATGATTGATTCATTTTATTTATATATAAGGACAATTTTTTTTTTTTTTGATTTTTTTTCTTGTCTTATATATAATAAAAAGGAAAAAGAAAATATATTTTTATTTTTTTTATTTTTATAAGAAAATAAGCAAAATAACTTCACACAAAAGGATCTTCAAAGCACTAATTGTCAAACGCAACGACAATCGTCTTACACTCCTCCCCGGCAACAGCGCCAAAAATTAATTACTTTCTTTATATATATAAATAATATATAATATAATATACTCCTTATATTAACCAAACCAAATCAAGTGACCCTTGATAAGGTTTAAAGAAAGAAAATCAATGAAATCCGAGTAGTATATGATATTCCCGGGTCGTTTTCCCGACGAGGAATGCAAATTTGAGAGTCGAAAGTCGATTTGATATTTGATGTTTGAATGGAACAAGAGTTGATTGGATTTGATTTCTAATTCTACGGGAAAGACAAAAAAGGCATGCTAATACTAACAAATAAGGCAATTATCAAAAAAATCAAATAACGGGAATCCTAAAACGTGTCTAAATTATCAACTAAATCAAAATTAACCCTAAAAATGCAAACTTAGTTTTTAAACCTCTAAATAGATAAAAGAAAATTTTATAAAATGGAATTATATTTTTCTGACTTTTTAATAATTTTCTATGAATTAAAAACCTATTTAATCTATTTAAAATCCTAGAAAATGACAAATTAATACCTAAAAATTTCAAAAAATGATTTTCTACTTTAGAAAAGTATAAAATATAAGAATAACTCAGAAATGATTTTCTAAACTTAATTTAAAAAGCTAAAAATGAAATTTAAATTCTAAAAATGATGAAACTGATTTTAAACTTTATAAACCTCAAAATATTATTTCTAAAACTAAAAACTATTTTTTGTAATTTTCTGAATTAATTTACTATTTTTAAAAGACTTTCTAATATTTTAAGCTACGAAAAATAATAAAAAATAACAAACAAGTTTAGAAAAATCTGAAAAATTTCACAAAAGTCCTAAATGTTATGAAGAGCCTAGGAAAAATAAGCTGAAGTACACAGCTTAACGAATAAGCACAGAATAAGCCCAAGTAAGCTTCGAATTGCTTATGGGAAAAAGGGATCAAAGTGTGGATAAAAATTAAACCATGCACTAGTAGGACAGATGACCCTACTGGTGCTGATTGTTTGGAGTGTGTGCGTTAAATTGCTTGCTATGTAAAGGGAAGGTCACAAGTTCGACCCTTGTGGCCTTCCTTTTTGAAAACTTTTTTTTATTTTCTTTTTACAAACTTATAAATTAAGCAAAAATAACCAACTTTAACAAACACACTTTTTTCAAAACCTAAAAATAAGCCAGCAATAAGCCACAAACAGTTGACAATTTTAGTTTTAAAACTAATGTATGAAAAAGGCTAACTGTTTTACTTTTTTTTAGCACAAATAAGCAACCAAAGGCACAAATAAGCTAAAACAGATACTACACTACACCTAATAAGCAAATTTGAACAAAAACAAGCTAAGAAAACAAGCTAGAAATCTCTAAAAAGCCAATAAGCACTTTGGCCAAAACAGTTATCCAAACAGCCCTAGAGACACTTTTTAGCTTATTTTTAAGCTATAAAAAGGATCCTTATGGCTTAATGAATCGCAACACCTTAAAGCTTATCCTAAGAGCTATCTAAATCAGCAAAGAAAATAGAGTTTGAAAATCAAATAAGCCATGAAATTTGCTTATGAAAAGGGCTGTTTTCAAAAATTCACACAAGACTTAACCCTTTTTAACTTTAAAATTGACTATTTTTAAGCTCAAATTAAGGTGTGCAAATGGATCCTTATGGACTTAAGACCTCCAAACAGATCAAAATTAGACCTCAAAGAACAAGTAACAGCAATCAAAAGTCATGTTGAAATTCATAATAAGCCACAATAAGCAATTGAAAAAGCAGGTTTTGATAAAAACTTGACTATTCACAAATTTTAAGAAAGGCTTATATACAATGAAATAATGACTTAAACTTTTTAACCAGACATTGCAAGCATCTAAAACACCAAATGAAACAAATTTGAGCACTCAAACTTAATTTAAACTCAAAATCAAAGATTATGCACTTTCAAAATATAAAAGCACCACAGATTTATATTATGCATACACAACATCTTAAAACTCAAACATTAAACTTAAACAAAAGCTTAAAACAGTTTTAAAGATCTCAAGAATGATGTTCAAAGTTGGCAAATTGTCAAAAATGGGTCAAAACAGTTCTAACCATGGGTTAGAACTGTTATCCCAAACACTCCTTTATAAAATAGTAAAACACCAATTTGACCCATTTTGCACCTTATGCCAAACACTCCTTTAAGACTGATTTAACAACTTTTTTTTTCTTGATTAACCCTGATTTAAGCCACAACTTCACAAGACCAGATACCTAATAAGTCTAATAAGTGAGCCAGAATAATAAGCTAACAGATTGTACTAACTTATGACCTATTTAAGACAGATTTAAACTAGAATTTGCACAAATGACATTTAAACTAGAATTTGCACAAATGACATTTAAACTACAAACTAAGCAACAAGAGCACTAAATATGATAGTCAAACACAAATAAGCAGATAGGCACAATAAATAAGTAGAGATGAGTAGTTGAATAGTAAATAAGCTAAAAATTGAAAAAATGGAAACTTACAAAGCCCTTGCTCAAAACAAGGTAATTAAAGCTTTAAAAAGCTGATCTACAAGCTCTAGCTTATCAAAGATAAGCTGGTGGTGTCCATAAGCCCTTCCAAATTTGGCTTATTATCCAAAATAAGCTGAGGTAAGTGAGGGGTGATTTTTTTTGGTGAATTTTCTTAAACACTTAATATATTTAGTTTGCTTATTTAAAATAGTTTTTATAAGAGTTCAAACAAGAGCTTGAATTAACTTATAAAAGACTTTGAACAATAACCTTAAAAACAGAATTTTAGAACCAAAATACTTAAACTTTTTTTGTCTTCACTTGTGTTTCTTCTGTGAGAGAAACTGAGGGGTGTGTTTCCTGTGTGAGAGAGTTTAAAAATCTATCCAAGCCATCCAAATTGTGTGCTCTCCAAGTTCTTTGATCTAAACCCTTGATTCTTTGTCTTCATTCCTTGACGAATGGGGTGTTAGGGGATTGCCAACATGGAAAATGGCCCATGTGAAGTCGGGTTAAGGTGGATGGTGATAGGTTTGTCTTGTGATTGCAAGGGTTCAGGGGAGAAGACACAAAAATGGCAATTTGGCGCCAATTTTAGTTTTTTTTGTTTTTATCCCTGTTTTAATGATAATAGGGGTGAAGGTTTGGGGGAATGGCAACTTTGGCCCTTTAACTTGTATTGTTTGATTGCATGGATAGTCCCTTGTGGTGTAAAAGTTTAAGGAAGTTGGCAAGTTTAATCCCTGATGTTGTATTTTGTTATTGCATGAATGGTCCTTGGGGACTAACGGACTTCAAAATTGTGGGCTTAACACAATTAAGTGTTGTGAGGGTTTTGGGCCTGTTTTAATTTAAAAAAGGAATTGGGCTTTTTTAAACTTCAAGGCTTAGTAAGTCTTCATATAATACCTCAATGGGCTAACCCGGCCTATTAGATGGGTATGGGTGGGTCCATTAAGCTATTTCTTCGGTTTCAGCTTTGGCTTTTTACTTTTGACTTTGATGGTTGACTTTTGGCTTTGACTTTTTCATGATCTTTCCGTTCTCGTGTTTGGTTTTGTTGTTTTGGCTTTGTTTTCGTCCTTTTCTCGGATATCTGTTACCTGCACAATACAAATGAAAACATACAAATACAATGTATTTTTGGTACGTTTTGGGTCATTTAACTCATTTTTAAAGGTCAAAGGTATGTGAATTTAAACACATACCATCTAGGAATGATGGAACCAATTGATTAAGTTTTCGGCATAATAAATAAATGATAATCATCAATAAACTGTTTGTCAAAAATCTAAGCAAAAATTTTCTCAACAGGTGGCGACCCCTTTAATTTTAATGGGACCACCCAGACTTTAAGGGGACCACCCACCTGATTGACTAAATTTTTTTGTTTTTTGTTTTGTGTCTAGGTTTCTATTTTACACAAAAACACAAGATTGGGAAAAGTCTATAAGCAAACTTTTACAAATTATTCTATCTAAATGCATATCAAATTATACAATAGTCCCAATCTATTATTTTCTAAAAAATCTTTCTCACAACTAGGAGCACATAAAAAATATTTTCATATATTGTTGAGATATGCTAAAAACATTTTTCACATATGCATAATGTTCTCTTACTTGTTGTCAAAAGTATATAATCTAATATATATTTTTGACAATCTTGGTTGAGCAAAATTAAATCAAGGAGCATTTGAATTATTTCTTAGGTTTTACATGTCTTAGTATCGAAATAATCGCTACTACACATTTGTCGCACTTAGGCACACACTAGTATTTGCACAAAAGTTTGGTTCGTTTTTTAACTTAACCCTCTTGTCAAGAAAAATTCCTTGTGCATTATATATAGTTGCTATTTTATATGCTCTTCACTCTTTTGGTCTTCAATTCATATATGATTATATGCCAAAATGATGTGAAATAGCTTTATCCTACAAGTTGTCATATATATGTAGAATGTTGAATGCTTAATTGCTATGTGCTAAAATTCTTAATTGCCATAAAAGGATGGACTTAGTGCAAATTAACCACCAAAACAGAAACCCTCACACAAAATTTTGTGAAAAATCGATTTTTGGGAAATCTGGGAAATAGCAGTAGGCGGCCCCCTTAATTCATAAAGGGCGGTCCCCTTATCTTTAAGGGGACCGACCCCTAATTAAGGGGATCGGCCTAGACTGTGACGGGTAAAACAGTATTTTTCATCCCTATTTGACCTAATACCCTCTAGACTTAGCAATTATTTCCCTAAATTCACAAACATTTCTTGGATTTGATCCTTTAAATGTTCATTCTTCCTAATTTAAACTTTTCCTCCACTATAAATACATTCTCAACCATCATCATCACAATAATCCTCACCAATGACATCTCCTAACAAACCTACATCCAAACCATCAAGGTTAGCCAAAATGAGTGTGAAACCCATTTGGAGGAAGAAACTAAACTATTGTAACACATCCAATAAGCTCAATGTAAGTTTACCTACACCAATGCCAAAACCACTATAACACCCCCATTTTCGGGACAACGCAGCGGAACATATATGGGTGTTATTTCATAGTACGATCACACATAATTCGTGACACTCCCACATCACCATAATTTGTCTCACATCCTCCATCTCCTATCACACCTATCAATTCACATGTTACTCACACTCAAGCTCTACCTCAATAGTGACACCAAACCAAACACACACACCTCTATCTCCACTACTATCAAACCTATTTTATTGACATACTCACCAACAATACCTCTCACCACACTAATCCAATCCACAACCCCCCCCCCCCCCCCCAACCCACCACCCCAACACACCCCCCCCACCCCCCCCCCCCCCCAACCCCCCCCTAATCTCCACACCAACTTACTCAACACTCTATCTAAAATCCCATCCTCCAAATCGTTATGTCTACCAACCCCAATTCTAACCCCCCCCCCCCCCAATCCATCCATAGTGTGAACATCATCACAGAACCACCCACACACTGAAACCCAACCACACCCCCCCAAAACACCCCCACCACCCACAACCTAACTCCCCTAAACATACTCATACTCTACTCCTACCACTCCACTGTCTCAAAATCCAACCACCCCACCCCCACCTCCACTCCTCCTACACACCCACCCCCCACTCCTCCAACCCCTCGTCCTAATACCCCCCCCAACCCCCCCCTAGTCATCCATATTCAAATGCCACCCACTCACACCACCCCCACTACCCACACCCCCCACACTCTCCCCCCCACACATCACCAACATCCACCCCCACCCACCACCCCCCCCCAAACTATTCCCTCCCCCACCCCCCCCCATACACTCTCCTCTCACACCACCCAATTGTCCCTAAACAAAACCCCAAACCAACTCCCAAACCACCGTGAGTACACTCAACATCCATACGTCGTGCATCATACACATATTAACAAATAAAACGTCATACTGCATCATCCTGTACATAAACTCCACTAAATCTAACTAAACTCAACATACATATGTCAATGTGTGCCATCTTATAAAATGTGATGTCTAACCCGTAACCCACTATAAATCCACACATCAATATTAAACTATCCACCACTACCAACTCTTCAATCAAATCTTTGTACTAAGACACCTCCAACTTCCCCATACAACCCAAATCAACAACCATCCCCAACCATTAGTACCATAAAGAACTATAATCTTGTAAAGTCCTATATGAATGCAGAAGATTATTACTAAATCAATAACTCGACTTACAATGATTGAAACCGCAAATATGTACAAACTACAATATGTAAAAACCTGTCGCCTCTACCACAAACATTTCTCTCACAATAATTGTGTGTGTAAGTTACTTTATACCTTACACATTGATGTGCCGGCCATTTGTCACACCATACCGTCATCAAATTCTTGATGTGTCTAATCTATATCCCCACTAAGACCTGTGACCCCCTCTAAACTCACTATGAATATTCCACAGCAACTAGTATACTCCCTAATACCACATAGCTATATATAAACTACATCATCAAATTTTAATTAACGAATGATAAAATTGTACTGATATTCCATCAACTGTGTCCATTTAATAGTGCTCAATGCCTATAATCTACTCATATCATAGTGAGTGTAGTTATCAAGTTCATACAGAACACATGATAGTAAATATGAAAAACCCCACTAACCACACCCCACCTTTTTCTCCCAAAGTAATACGAAGCACAATGTGCCACCCTACTTCTCTCCCAGAGACACATCAACAAAATCAAAGTCATTGTAACAATAACAAATCATAACAAGACACACAGACATACGTAAATGCACACAATATATACCACCAAACACCATGTTGAAACTCCAACTCACATCTTGTATATACCTACACTCACCTCTATACCCACAACATTTAAATCATGTAGTCTACTCGAGAACTTATATCATGACTATGCCCATGAAATCCCCAATAGCACACTTACCTCCGTCAACACTGTTCACCACACAAGACAACTAACGACCCCCCAATAATCGTCTCAATCTACAATATCGTAACTCACTCTACACTCACCACAACATCTCTCAATCACCAATGATCCCCCACACTATCTGTCCGTGTGTACTCATACCCCTCCACAAAAACAACTACATCAATCAACCTACATACAATACAAAATAATGACATAGTTACCTATATAAGCTTGTAAATCTGTTGAAATCCACTCAAATAATTCACGCTATTCAAACCATCCAATACCCTAAATGTCCCACACCACTCTCTGACTAACATAACTGTCTACCGATATTATTAATACCGTGTCCACCTAGAGTCTACCCTACCACAATCACATCAATCGCGTGACCTCGACAAAGTATCTAACGTTCCTCCAAATTAGACCACTTCCTCATCAGAATCTCCTGAACCCATTACAACAACTCCCACACCATCTATAATGAGTACTACTAATCGTGATATATTCTAACTCAGTAATAATTTACTTTCATATAACAAATAAATACTCATGCAGTAGACTGTTTCCTGTCAATAGTACCTCCACATGCTTCAACATTATTTGTGTGTGTGTGTCACTCAGTCTCTACTAAAATCCACAGCATTCAAGAACCCCTGTCCCCCCTCACTTTCGTCCTGCAATATCCTACCCATCAGTTTGATGTCACAACAAAAACACATTCAAAAACCACTCAAAAGTTATAAGTCTGTAACAGTCAATAAATCGCTGTCTCAAACCATATGTAGATACCTATATCACGACTAATCAATGACCCCCCATCTCTATACCTACACTGTAAATAGCTCATATCATATCTTAACTGCTGATATAAAGATACCTCATGATAGTAGTCTCTCTACAAGTCCACTCAGTATCCTATCTCATCTGATCTCCACCACTATCACACTCTCATGCACCATATGTGTAATATAGTACCATATCACATCCCCTTAACCCACACTACTAACACGTGTCAATCTATGTCCACATCGATTCACAACTTGTGTACTATAATAGTATCATACAAAGTGTTCCCAAACTGTGTTCAATAACTATGCCCAACATAATTACAAACAACATAGACATAATTGTCCACAACACACACAATACAATATTATACTAATAAATCCAGATATCCACTCAGATATCATATAATACTACGACTCATACTTGTGCACACTAACTACTCACCATCAACCTTCATCTAGAACACTACGTACCTGTAATCAACACATATATCCTGATAGTATATATGTTATACACTACGGATTAAACTGCTAACATATCACAACTATTAATAGTCACTTCGCCCTCCAACATTCATATAATTCAACAATGATTAAACCAAACAGAGAGAGAGAGATAGGATAGGTGACATTCAACTAAACAAGATACACCAATCCCAACTCCATCTAGTGCCCTGATCTACTTGAGTGCTGAAAATCGTCCTCATCTCTTGTAGTGGTCACTGTGTACCAAAGACACTACTATATCTCACGATGGACACAGACATGCCACTCTCCCAAACCTCACTAATATAAGAACTCTATACTACCCCCATGTGTTCAACTAACCCACACTGAGTGTCCTCGTCTTTGTCTTAATTATCATACACTATATATATTCAACTCCACATTATAAATGTCTCGAAATACTGACTTCCAACTGTGTCCAACGTTCTAAACTCTCTATCCCCCATAATACATCCCTCAAATATATCCCAAGTACCACCCAGTCACCTGTTTGTACCCAATACTAATAGTATAACGCGCCCTATGACACCATCATCGACACTTTACCCTCTGTATAGATATCCCCCACTATCTATCCCCACACCTACTAAACTCTATCACTCACATCTTAACGCGTGCCGCTCAATTTCTCGCACGCCCCTCTTATCCAACATCATCCCCCAAATCCACTCACTAACTATCTTATAAATATAATAAATCACTAACAAACACACAATACAACCCAAACAAACACCACACACACAACCAATAAAATCACCCTACACAAATAACCACAATATCCCTACATCCAACCCCCCCACCCACCACAGCACTCAACACTCAAAAACCCAAAACAACTCACCCCCCCTCCCCTCACCATCAACACAATCACCCCCCCCCCCCCCCCCCCCCCCCCTCCCCCCCCCCCTACCAATACTTCAACCCCCCCCCCTGTGAACTTAACCACCCCCCCTACCCCACCCCACCCCCCCCCCCCTCCCCCCCCCCCCCCAACTCCCACCCTGTGAAATAGCTATGAGTTGGAGAGAGTAGTGAGAATGTCCAACTTGAGTTGAAATGGGATAAGACGAGATTCTTAAGAAATGAGTAGACTTTGAGATTGACTGATGATATGTGTGTATGCATTGAGCATGTTGTAGGATTATAGTAGCATATGTATGTGTAAGATGTGTTTAGAGAGTGATATGAAAGAGCTATGTTATAATTATTGTTCTATATGTAGAGAGTAAATATTATTCTTGAGTATCATAGAGTTTAGTATGTTGAGGATCTTGAGGGTAAATATCATATTAAGTGTTTTAACCTCATTCCATGAGATTAGTGTTTATGTGTCATACCGTACACTAATTGTGATATGTGTTACCGACAGCGGGATTTATTGTTGAACTAGTGGAGCATAGATTCGCTAATTGTGGCCCTAGCGCTTTCGATGGTTAATTAGACTTGTGATGTGTATATCATTAGTGTCACAGAGAATGATATATATGATCTAATTGATTATATTAGAGACTCATCTATGGATAGATGTGCTTGACTTGGACTGGTCTAACGGATCGACCAGGAAGAGAGCTTCCACTAGTAGGTTGCCGATATTTATCGTGGCGCTCGATGTCTGACAGATCTATGTAGATAGTTCTCAAGAGTATAGCAATGCATTCTAACTGTCCGAGTAGAGTTGACCGGAGTACAGAGTCTCGTCTAATTGTAATTTAAAGACTCAATAACAGTATAACGATGTCCGCTAAACAATTCTCCCTCGAATTCGCTCCGCGCTCTATCGCTCGTGAACACGAAACGACGCGCTCACCTCTTATACGTGATTCAATAGTGAAGAGAATTAGTAGTAAGAGATAGAAGGCAATGTTCTCGCTCAGTGTGATGAAAAGATGTTGTTTATTTGTAGTGAGTCTAGATCCATCCCTCTAGTCATCATAGAGACACAAAGTAGAGAGAGATTAATTTCGTGTTATTACGGCCGTCGATGTTAGATGTGAGATGAGTGCTTGTGAAGATCTTTACGTATGTGATTGAATAGTTGTTAACTGGGACACTGCTTATTCACATTTATTAGATGCTAGTAGTGTGCGAATTCTTGAGTATCACAAGTTCAACTTGTAGACCTTTATCAATGTTACCCCAATGATGATATGATGTATTTAGTGTCTTGATCAGTGATTAGCGTCTCTATGGAATTATTTCGCAATCGTACCATAGCATCATAGACTCATGTTTTAGACACTATTATCTTCGCTAAGATACGTTTTATTAGTGATTCGCACAGAGAAGAGCCTCGCCATACTCTTGTACTGAGTTTGAGTCTCTCTTGTGAATATTCTCTGACGCTGATCTATAGATGTGTATGGGTATCTCTGGTAAGCTTAATGAACATATTTGTGAAGTAGGGAGATAGACCGGGTGTGCCGTTATGGGGCGTCCAGTCTCCACGCCGCTTTGATGCCTCTCGCAGAGCATAGCGTTTGTACGTTATGATGATGAATAGAATCGCACTGATTGAATCATTTAGACTTGTCATTGAATGTCCTACACATTGAGTACGAAATCAAGGAATCTGCTCGTAGTTAACAATTCTCTTGTGTGAATATATGTGAGTTGTTATTACTATGTAGCGATCTCGATGCGGAATCATAGTTGTGCATGTTGTTTTGTTATATCGCTTTCGTAAAGTAAGTTTTTCCTCATAGCCTTGAGTCTCGCTATATGTTGGTAGTGATATATACTCAGACTACTATGAGATTATCTGATATTCGGGATGATCAGTGCACATGAGTGATGTGTTCACGGAATGTTCTAGATAGAAGACTCGCTGCATTGAGAGTCTCGACTCGAGACCGCGCTAAGGCAGACGTCGAATGTGTGACTATGAGTGTGAGTTGGACACTATGTGAAGGAGATTTCGATGACAGTCTTAGATAGTGAATGATACTAAGAGATAGATCTCTACGTAGTAGAAGGGTATTGGTTTCTGGCAGTGAAGTAGATCGTATACTCACTCGCGGATTGAGAGAGAAGAAATCTTGTTAGTGTACTCGTTGATACATGATATGTGAATACCCTGTATGGTATGAGACAGACACTCTGTACGATGTGTTTAGTATAATGTTAGAAGTCGCTTGTACAAAAAACGTAATCGAAGTCGTTTTGACTTCTGAGTGTGCTGAGTACTCTTGTGATAGAGCATGTCTCTAGGTGCTCACGACGATTGTAGTTTGAACAGATCTTTGGTGTTCAGATATATGTCGAGAGGCACCATGAGGGTTCAATAAGAAGAGTATCTGATAGCACATGTCGTACTCTATCAGTTGTATGAAACATATCGAATCTGAGATGAGATAGATGAGTCTAAATGGATAGACGATCTAGTATTGATGTCTCTTCTGTGTGAGCTCTAATGGGTACAAGTTTCTGTAGGTGCACATAGATGATATCGGGATCCGAATTTATGAATTGGCTAAGTGGAGTGAGGGATGTTAGGTAGTAGTCAGTAGTCGTGAACTGTAAGTGTTCCATAGAGTCGAGTGCGCTAGTTTATTGCTTCTATGAAGCGCTGCATGCTCGAGATTTGAATGTATAGTCGCTCTAGATGTGACGCTAGATGCAGTCGTGGTATACGGGTAATTCGACCTCTCGCTTTTTTTTGCCTATGTTGACGTTGTCCGTGGCAGTGCTTCGTTGTCTTTCTAGATCTCTACTATAGTCTTATCTACAGTCGTACCGATCTCTGTGTTAAGACGCATAGATTTTCAGATCGATACTTGCAATGCTACGTTGGCTAGCGGACGCGTCGTCAGTACATGACACTTAGATACTAGAACGTGTATGTGTCAGTTCGATTGTAGCGCTGGAGGTTTGGGTTTATGAGTGGGTTTAGATTGATCCTCGTTTCATATAGTGTAGAATAGATGGTCAATATTAGTCGGCATTATCTCCATGTACATTCATCTCCTAATCGTCATACCTAAGGAATGCAATTTCTAACTTTGATTTGTTTCTTGGGTCCGATCCTCCGGTTTCTGGTTGGATCATAGGATTGATTCTTAACCTAACCACCTTATGACTTCAGAAGTCGCGAACTCTCGCTAGAGTATCGACGATCTATAGAGATGTTTTGCGATTGCGGTTTGGTCTGATTTTGACCAATGTAGATTCTCAGAGCTTCGTTTCGCTTGGCTCTACGTTGTTTTTTTCCTCACTGATTGTGTTGCCATACTATTGTTTTTCGACACTTGACAGTGCAATCTCCTGTTCGGAAGATAGTGTCTGTATGTCAGTGGAATTGCATTTTTGTACTACTACTAATGATATGTTTATCAGTTTAGAGAGTAGTGATCTTTTGGAGAGCATCAGATGTCTCGCTTTTTAGAGTTACTTGTGATCTATTCTTGTGTGGTAGTTGTGTCATCGCCAATATAGTACGTAGAAAGTTGAGATTTTTATGATTGAAGATGTGTAAGGTCTAGTTTTGTTCAGGTTGTTGTGACTTATGTTAGCTGGGGTTGTGTAGAACATTTTGAAGTGTGTGATGTAGTTTATGTGTTAAGTACGTGTAAGAGTTGTTGCGGGTAGTGTTTGATGTAGTTAGCGCTGAAGCTCGATGGTCGTTTACTGTACTCTTGCTTTTTCAAGAATTGATATAGAATGTAGACTTTGACCCTCTCTATTGTTAGATGACTTGTCACAGAAGATCTCTAGACTTGTAGTGTAATGATCTGTCCCTTGTTTAGACTCTCCTACGCATGTGAAATGGATGGAGTGTTTGAAACATAATATGTTGAGATGAGACTGGCTTCTCAAATAGTGGTGATGTTGTTGAATCGAGGAGATCGCTTGATAGAGAATGTTTGTCGCTTCTAATGAGCTTTGAGAGGTAGCGCGCTAGTGTGACACAGATGTTGCTGATAGAGTGTATCTCATTGTTTTGGCTGACACTGTGATGTGCGTGACCCAAGCTCGCGGTTAAGTCGCTATAGAGCTGATCTACTCGATAGATGTGTAGTCGCTAGATCATAGACTATACTTTCTTTTCAAGATCTCAGTTGAGTTACTTGAAGTATGACTATCAATTTCGATGCGATTCCGATCTCTCTTGCTTGAGCATTTCGGCATGCTCGAGGGCAATAGAACTTAGGTAGGTGGAGAGTTTACTTTTTATTCTCAGTTCCAGGTGATGACTAAGTAGTGTGTGAACTCTGTTTCTTTTAGTAGTTGTAGTTAGTGCTGGTTAGCGTAGATGACCTCTGGGATCACATGCCACGTACGACAAGGCTGATCATTGAGCTAGTAAGCGAGTGACTAGAAGTAGATGGTAGAGAGTCCTGAGCTACTCTAGTGTTCTTGTAGAGCACCTGATGTGTGTGTGTGACTCTGTCATCGTGCGAGGAGAATACATTTCTGAGTGTTATTTACACATCGACGTGTCAATGCTTACTGGAGAGTATCGTTTCAAATCTCAGTCTACGAGTAAATGATAGTTAGGCGAATTCCATAGATGACATGCGTCCTTCGAGTACCAGAATCTCGCTGATGAAGTGTTGGATATTGTACAGCTGATGTACTAACTCGGTGTTTTAGTGTTTCTCTCTGCTTTTCGCATTTTTGTGAGAGTTAGCGCTTTATATTTTTGTATTTAATGTAAGTATTACTCCGCACTGAAAGAGTCTTCATGTGCTGAGCTTGAGCATGTGCTTGATCGATATTGGCATGCAGTCTACATTTAGATCTCTCGCAGGTGAGTGATCGCTCGTAGAGTGCATGCCAAAGTTATTGTCCTGGTGTTATCATTTTTAGATGTTGACTTTTTTTGGGCTCGCTCACTCGCACTATCAACATGACTGGAACACGGTGTCTCGCTCTCGAAAGAGCGATCTTCACGTGTAACGCTCATATTCAAAAAGTAGAGAACTTGTCGATACGACAGTGAATATGCTTGTATAAGCTAAGTATCCCAGGAAGGGCTTATTGGCTCTACTTGTGTATGATGATAGAGACTCTGTTATATGTTGGAGAAGTACTTAGTAAGGTCTGACGCTGTAGAGTATTGAGATATATCGCTAAGACGGAGAGTGTAAGTGATCGCGCATATTTAATGACGAAGCCTCGTTCGCTAATTGTATGATAGTGCGTGATAGAATGAATGATTATGAGCCCCTGAAGTTAGAAAGTCGGTGTGAGTGTAAGAAAGCAACAGCGTGTTGATAACGAGGATTGTCGCTTTATCGAGAATAACTTGCTCGCGTTTCTGTGGATCTGCTGTACTCGAGATATATGTCATATGATGTGCTGACAAGTCGTGTACTTTATTAGTCGTACCAATCAATCACTAGTCGCGCGCTATTAGGATAAGACGCAATATCAACTAGATTAAGAGTTAGATGCATTCTGTGATGCTGGTAAAATGGAAATCCTAAGTAATTATGTGATTGTTGTAGTTGTGTGGCCAGTAAGTTCTTGGTTTAGTTAGTCCCATTCCTCAATCCACACATTACTTGAGCTCAAGGTGTGTGGTGGACAGAAGACGTAGGTATGTGTGTCGCCACTCGCGATTGTTCTGCGCCTGTAATCGGACTGCAAGGAACTTATCTGTAATGTGAGCAAAGCTATAGGTGCTTATGTCCTGTGTTTTGCTCCTACCGCTTCTTTTTGGAAGTTGGCATAAGATTTAATGATTGTCTTTGGACATCCAGCTAGACAGTACGGATTTCTTGAGTATCACCAATCAGGTCTATATGAGCTCGTATCTATACCTAACTTGTAGCTCAGTTGCGTTTATGATCATCCGATCGTATCCATAGAGTTCACTCCTTGGCACGTCGTCATTGTGTCGATATGGTGGAGATTAGAGTTCATCTAATGATAATTAGCGGTAAATGTATGAAAATCGATTTGTCCTCTGCGCGTTCTCTGATGGAGCGCTCAGAAGTACTCAGACATTGCTAGATTAGTGAGCACTCGTGTCCTATTTTCAAACTCAGTTGAGGTGGAGGTAGGAGTATAAGAACAAAGGCTAACCAGATGGTTGAATGAGCTCAACATCTACTCGATTTTCAGATTTAACCAGAGCGTCTGTTGTAACTAGCAATTAGGCTATTGACGTGGCAGTGGCTGTTGAAGGATTGGATGCGTTGTGGACTGATGGATGTTCGCAGTCTATCATGCTCGTATGCTATGTCTAGCTGTAGTTCTCTCTAGGAGCAGAGAAGAAGCAGAGAGATAATGTGCATAGAGTGAGATCATAGTAAAGATGGGGTTATGTTCTCAGAGATACGATAATCATGGAGTGTGCTGATATATGGAGATTCTATGACTGACTGAGATTGTATATCATGACAGGACTAGTGTGCGTGTTGTTAGAAGAGATCTCGTGCTCATTCCTTAGGCATAAATTGCTTGTACGTCCTTTGTGTCTCCTAATATGATCTATTGTAGAAAAGAGCATGTAGAATTACTGTCACATATAGAATGCTTTCTTCAGAATCGACATAAAGCGTCTTGGCCTGTATTGATAAATGAGGTAGTAGCCATTTTGGCAGATCTGGGTAGGAGTTTGTGAATCGATGCTCGCTATATAAAAGAAGATTCTCGTCTTCCCCCCAATTACAGGTCGAAGCTGGGAACGCAAGATCGATGAGGACCGAAGTAGAGATAAGAATATTCATAGAGAAAAAAGCATCCTCAATATCGGATTGTTCTGCAACAACCATAGTTTTAACTAACAAATGCTATATGTATGTAATAGTATAATAGAGAATGTTTATTTTACAATACTTGTTCGGAATTGTCCTCAGTGGCACGGCGGGCTTTGAATGGCTAAAGAAATAGATATGTGGTTTTAGTTAAGGTTTTGACCTTTATTCTCTTATAACCATGGACTCTGATACCAATCTGTACACCCCATTTTTCGCACTATTATGCAGCGTGAAGCTTAATGCTGGGGTATTACTTCATGGATACAACAATCATAATCATAGAAAACGACCCAAAAGTGACGTTTATTCAAAAGATATGTTATCATTCATTTCAAATTAGAGGTTTTCAAAGGCAGGTCCCAAAATCTAAAACATTATGTTTGAATGATAACAGTTCAGCCATCTTCGAGTCCATGTCACTCCGTACCGCAACTTGCTCAATTACCTAAGATAAACATGCTAAAAAGTCAACACAAAGGTTGAGTGAAATTCATAGGTTTGAAATGTAATATTTGAATACAAGTTATAGTGTAAATACTGGTATTGCAGGGATAATTATCATGGAGAACATTATTATCATGGAGAACAGTATTATCATGGAGAACAGTATTATCATGGAGAACAGTATTATTACCCTAAACTCATGAATCACATAAGAGATATTAAAGAGATATTGGGAGATATTACCCAAAGAGACATTAAAGAAATATTGGGAGATATTACCCAAAGAGACATTAAAGAAATATTGGGAGATATTACCCAAAGAGACATTAAAGAAATATTGGGAGATATTACCCAAAGAGACATTAAAGAAATATTGGGAGATATTACCCAAAGAGACATTAAAGAAATATTGGGAGATACTACCCAAATAGATATTTTCATGTACTTAGGCAATAATATATCAGGATAGCATATAGTTTAGAAAACACTTGCATTCATGGTTTATAGCAGGTATCACAGGATTATAAAGTATGTGCGATTATAAACTCATTAAGTTTTTGAAAAGTAATCACATTGTTATAAGATAAACGAGTATATAAAAGAGTTTGTAATAAGCATGTATCCCCCTCGCGGGTTTATAAAACATGTAAATAAGTAAAGGCGAGGTTATGAACTTCACAATATCGGTTTTAAGTACTTGTATATATTAAAAACAATTGAGCATGTATCCCCCTCGCGGGTTTATAAAACATTCAAAAGATTGAAAGGCGAGGCTATGAACTTCACCTGATATGTAGATGTAATAAATATTCCAAAATGAAAGCTGACGACCTTATCACAATCTTAACAGGGAAGGTTGATATAGCAAATGATAGTAAACAGCCACGTCACGCAACCTGAGTAAATATGTTGAGTCTTAGGAAGATTGTACTCTAGAACTTTAGTTTTAAGAGTTATGAGTTTGATTGAAGAGTTTGGAATTATTGTATCACAGTTCGGGCCATCATAATTCAGAAGTCATTCAGTAAACGTTTGAGGAGCTAGGGCACTTTAAATCGTAAACCCAACAACTCAGTCAGAACGTAATACCAAGATGAAACTCCTTAATATGATCGCTCCCTAGTATTGTGGTACAATTATAGGCTTACGGATGATCTTATCTTAAAGGTGTTTTTTTTTAAGCGTTTTATTCAATATCTGGAAATGTTAAGCACGTCAAGCGTTTATTAAAGTTATGTCTGGTAATGTTTTGAATGTGTTTTTATACTTTTTCAAAATGCTACATTTTAGAACCTAGGGCTTGAAAAATTGCAAATAGGCCCTTGGAGTTTGCATTTTTACGACTTTGGTCCTTCAACTTTGAAAGATATACCAAGTAAACCTTGGACTTTTAAAAGTGACATAATAGATCCCTAGAGTTATAACTTTGATAAAATAACATATTCAGGGCCATTTAGTTATAAGTTTCAGAAAGTTACGATATATATCCCTTGCATGGATTTATATTACAAAACATGTCCAAATGCATGCTTGCTTATTTTATCATTTTATTAGACAATTTATAAGTTATAATAAAACTAAAATTTTGAAGATTTACGAAACACAAGTTTACAATAATGATTCGTTAAGCTCGAAGTAAAATGGGTTTGAAATTAGGTTTCAAAACGTAAAAGCGCGGGTTTTTAAGTTCAAAATTCTTAATAATTAATCAATAAAGTTGTTATTTTAACATTATTTAGCATGTAGGATGGAAATGTATTACAAATATTTAACATTATAACATTTAAGTTTAAGAAAAAGCGAATTAGGGTTCAAGTTGTACGATTTTGGATCAATGGAAAATCGAGCATGGAATTGGTTATGAGACTTTTCAAGAAGTTTATTTAGGTATATTAAACATTATAATGGTGTAGTAGCGATATGAAGTTGATAGAACTGGGTTTGAGCTTCAATGATCAAAAAATGTGGAAATGGGTCGTTCTTCGGGTAGTGTATTTCCACTCGGTACACTTTGTATCTGTACTCCGGGGGCCTTCAATATTCAGGGTTAGCTTCTTGAATTCTTTAATGATACTAGGATCATATGGGTGAAAGGATTGCTGCCTTATGGGTTTGAGAAAGAAGAGATGTGGTGCAAATTGGAATGAAGGAGTTAGGGCCCTATTTATACCCATTTTCAAGAGTGGTGAGCAAGCAAAACTTATAATCTGATCTTGACACATATAAGAGCTAGGGTATGATGTGTATAAGATAGAAGATGAAGTGTGGAAGGTCTATGAACTAGCTTTGATGAGTTGGTTGCCTTTCTTGCTGTCGCGGCTGAAGTAAGCTAAAAAAGAGGCCATGTGCTCTCATATTTGACCATGGGATGGTCTAAGTAGGTGAATAAGCAGCTTGAGGGTTTCTAGAAGGATTTTATGCAAGTGCCTTGCACATGGTTAGGGCTAAAATGGGTTAAAGAAGCCAAAAATGGGGTGCGGGTCTGTTTTGGACTCGGCATGGTTTTCACAAGTTTTCAAGCTTTTATTTCGTGTGTACTTGATTAAGGATAGCTAATATATGTAGCCAAGGTCTGATATAGGAAGGATTAACAAAGATTAGCAATTGGTTTGGGTTAAAACGGATTAGAATTGAAGAAATGAGGTCACGGGTTTGATTAGGGCACGTTTGGTTTTAGTTAAAATGGGTTGAAATTGAAAGAATAAGCCGTAGCTTGGAATTAGGGTTCATATAAGGCTTTTAGGGTTTTCTAGCTTTGTAATTCTCGTACATTGTTGAAGCAAGGATGGTTAATGATGGATAAAGGTTTGTAAACTCATTTTATGGGTTTACAATGACTCTTGGTTGCTTACTTGAGAATGAGATGGTCTGAAAATGAGTAAACGGGTCAAAATCACAATTAGGGCACAATTAGGGTTTTCTGGATTTATTTCTTGTATAATTGAAGTTGAATGATGAAATGATTATGGAATATGATTAAGAATGTTGTAATTTATGTTATTACAACTTATTTGAGAGCTGGTTTGGATTTACAATGGATAAAAATTAAGAAACGAGTCATGGTTTAGAAACTAGCTCGGTTTTAGGGTTTAGGGTTTTAAATTAGGGTTTACACATTGTATATTGAGTGTAGTAGCTTGTACATAAGTGATGGTGAAGAAATTGGAATGAAAACGGAGGTAAAACGGCTATTTTAGATGTCATGCTTAATGACTTTTACATTGTGCTTTGAAAACTTGTACTTGACTTGGAGGGAGTTTATATTTCAATTGAAATGTTATATTACTTGTATATATGCTTTAGTAGCTTGTACATTCACTTTAGATATTAACCCTTCATGGAATTAGGGTTTAGAGATATACGATAATGGTTTAAACCCCGTTTTGATATAATGTTGTAAATGGTACATTATAGGAATAATGTACTTTGTAATAAGAATATGATGATATTAACTTGACATGTTATGATGTTTGCTTGACATATATGAAGACAGGATTGCCATAGATAGGTTGCGTGAGCTCGTCTACTTTAGTTATGCAAGTTACATGACATACTAAGATATTGACAATACAAGTAATGTAATAAAGCGAAAAATTTCCCCGTACAATTGTGATAATAGTAAAATAAGTTTTGTATTTGATGAAAATTCTTGGGTTGTTATAGTCTCCACCCCTTACAGAAATCTCGTCCCGAGATTTAATTGAAAGTTATAGTGAATAGATGTAGGTACTGGGCATGAATTTGATTTTTATGTTAGGTTAATCAAGGTCACAAGTCCACGTGTGTGATGCATTTATAATTATGTTGTACACCATAATTATAATTACCTCCTTTCACACGTCTACTTATTTTCAAGAGATTCTGGTAGAATCTGGGTGGATAAAATACTTCGATTTACAGAACCTGTGGGTTATGGTCTACTTCTGCCATGCCACTCTAATTGTAAAGAATTGTTATTCATTAACCTTTAAAAGTCAACATCGAATAAGAATGCTATCACAAGTCTTTGTC
>BQNB010097407.1:5058-25394 GCA_026074375.1 Tanacetum coccineum | reverse complement strand
GTACCTTTGGATTTATCCAAGGATACTAAACCTTACATCAAGCTAAGGAGTTAAAGATCTATTCATTGGGATCAACATCCCTCAGTTATCTATTGGTTTTCCATTTCCCGCCAAAATACACAATAAATGTTCCACACGTTTCTTGCACGCTTGGTCATTGAAAAACATTTTAGCTTGCGTTCTCGACTCTTCGTTTCTGTAGTCTATTAATCACCATGTACCTTCACTTGTATGTAAATACACCTCGCATTTGGTCCTTCATATCCAAAATACACACATACATTCCTTAACTTACTAAACACCTTTCACTAACCTAAAACTAAACTTTTTCAATGCCACTGACAATGGGTTTGTGAATTTGTAACAACTCAGGCTCTTAGCAAATTCTGACTTACTTAAAGATCAACTACTTGTCTATTTCGACTTGAAGAAGCAGAGGGAGGTTCATGTCGCAACTGAAATCAACAATTTAATGAGGCAGTTGCTTGACATTATAGATGAAAGGCGCTCGTTTATAGGAGAGCTTGAACAACGTTTGCCGACAAGTGTTATGGTGTATAAGACAAGGCATGGAACTTAAAGGAATGTAGATGGATGATATTATAAGGGCGATGGAGATGAGGTCGACAGCTTTACAGTTGCACCATCAGGTCATGAAGGGGTTTCACTTTTATAAGTCTTTGTAATCAAGGTCGGCTTGGGGTTATCTTTTTTGGTTATGGGTTATTTTCTGTTAAAATGTGTTTTTTGATGAATGTATGATTCAAAGTTTTGGTTATTAATGAATGAATCACTTCACTATAATGTATTGTTGGTGTTGTAGATGTTTTGTGTATAAATTACACTGTTTGATCGCTACTCTGTTTTTACTAAGGTTGTTACCTTGGAGACAAAATAACATAAACAAGCTGCATAACTTGATGATCCAACAAATACATAGAACAAAAAACTACAAGAAATACATACAAGGGTAATTTAAGATGCAAAACATTAGTAATAGAATATAGCACATAAACGACTCATTATTTGCATTGACGTTCATCTTCAGTAAATACATCACTCATCTATTCAGCATACACCCTTTTCCTCTTTAGTGGTCTTCCTTTGTCCGCTAGTTTATTAACACCAGGGGTTGCAACCTCTTTACAAACCAGAAATTCAAGGTTACCTTTCTTAACAACATGGTTTGGAACATGTTCACCCTTAGCACCATCAATCTCATCAGGCATAGTAGCATCCATCCCTTGTTCCACTACTTCACTAGGCATGTCTACAAAATGACCAATTTGTTTTCCTATGTTGTTGTTCAAAGGCACCTCTTCTTCACACACGTTTTTTTGGCTAACCTTGTCTTTCATTACGTCAGTCCCTTTGTCTAAATCAAAGGCATTAATACCGAACGTAAGGTCAATCTCAAACAAAGATCTTTTCCATTCGAATTCTTCTCTCAACCTTTTTGCCTTTTTTTCATTCTTGGACTCATCAGACCATGGAGTTGGTATTAGCAAGTCACTGTCAGAGTCTAATAAACATACTTCACTTGGTGAACAGGTGTAAGTTTCATTGTTAGCCATGTAAATATGTTATGTTGTCGTTATTTTTTACAATTATCTAGAAACCAAGTGAAAGTGTAAATATTTAGATGAAAATAACATCTGATTTAGTGTTGGGTTTTTTTCTGTTTATGTGAATAGCGGTAGAAAGGGCGGGTAAACGGGAAATGGCTAAATATAGATAGTGTATTATTACAATTAAAAACCTTAAACGTTAGGGATCAAATTCATAGATAAAAGCAGCATACCTTGTAGTGCAGTTGAAAACCATAAATGCCGGGGACCAATTTCATAGATAAACCTAAAACCTATTAAGTTTATTGAACAGTACAAGTGAATATGTGTGCAAAAAAGTCAAACATAGTTTGCATTACACCCTATTTAAGACTAGTGTAATATGTTGACAAAGTAAAGCCGTATAGCAGTCATCCACTAAAACATGAATTCACCACCAAATCATGAATGGAAAGAAGGCCTTGATATAGACGATTCCGATCTTCGACTTACCCCCGTCGTCCGTCCCATTAACAATCCTCACATAGTCCCTGAGATAACCACCACCACCCAAACCCTGTTTTCATCTAAAAACAATCAAGTTGATAATTGTGTTATGAAGCCCATTAGGATAATACCAGATCCTGGTGGTATTGTTCAAACGGCCAAGCTCCATAAATTAGTTGATACACGGGAAGGTGGGGAGGAATCTGTAATGTCTACACAAGAGTATATTAGAAAAGTTATTGAGGATGTGGGTGAGGATGACGATTTTACGCGTGCGCCATGGCTTAGCGCGATTGACTATGTCAATGTTGATGGAGGGATCGTGACGGGTTGTTTTGGAGATGTTAAGAAATTTCTCAAGAATGGGAAACTTGAGAAAGTTGTTGCAGTTATCAAGTCTTGTACTCCGAATGCGCTGGGCGATCTCACAGTAACACTCAAAGACCTTTCTGGTACAATCTCTGGTACTATTCATTACAAAGTGCTTACAGAGGAGAGGTTTGCAAAGGCGTTTACCGTAGGATCGGCTTTGATACTTCATAATGTTTCCGTCTTTTCTCCTAAGCAATCAACTCATCATTATCTTAACATTACAAAGAAAAATATGGTCAAAGTATTCCATAAGGATGGTGGGTCTGCATAGTTTCTATGCTCTGTTCTGAATGTTGCAAAGAGTATTTCTTGACTTTGGCATGTGTTACTAACTCAAATTTCTTTCTCTTCGAATTGTTTTTATAAGAAAACAAACCCAACATAAAAAACAAACAAAAACTTATGTGTTTGACTAATCGTAGTAAGGAAAACCAACAATTCTTTAATTTCCCGCCACGAGACTAGCCTTTTGTCCACCATTGGAAATAAGAAACTAGTTACACGGTAACATAACAGACAATCACTTTAAATAGGATCAAACCGGGTAACCCGGATTTTATAACATCAAGGACCAAGTGTGTATAAACTCTTGTGATACTCACATCCTTTTGCAACTAAATTATGACTTTCACTTATCTGGAAATTCAATGGACTATAGAACGTAGTAACACATGTAACAAACAACATTTTCACTATTATATAGGGACCAAACGGGCAAACTTGGTTTCCACATCAAGCTGTGTATAACATCTCATGCTACTTATATGGTTTTCAAAAGGGCAAAACTGTTTTCCACATCTTGGCCAACTGTTTATAAATTTTCATGATAGTATGATACAGAGTACGTAGTAGTTTTTTCCAAAAAAGTTTAAATAGATCTAAAAATCTTAACTCATTCTAAATAAGTGCAATTATCCATTTTCCACCTAAGTGGACTTTGATGTTTGCCTCTAAAAGAACTTAGATAGTTGCCACAGATGTGGACTCTTATGTGGACTTGAATTACAGACATACACTCTCCTAAAACAAATTAGTTTTTGGAATTATAGAAAAGACCATTCACTTGCACCACCTGCTGCACTTGACTATGTTGGTACACCATCACCCATTTCTCTTCCATCTGTATACCTTGTTTGACTCACTGGCACTTCAGAATTGGTATAAGGTTGACTTGCAGGTTGAGTAGGAGTTCTTTTTTGTGGACTAATTATTTCTATTTGTACTCTTCTCCTTGTCCATCTAGTATAGGATGAACCTTGACTGGCAACACCTGCACCACCTGGATCACCTACACCACCTTCACTAGCAGCATCAGACAAACCTATAACAGCACCAGTACCTGATCCACCTTAACCATCTTGACCAACTACAGGTTCTGTTTGTTGTGCTTGCCTAGATGCACTACCACTGCCTTCTGCATTATTGCCACCTACATCAAAAAAAAGAAAAAAAAGAAAAATCCTCGTAACCTGTTCGATGATGTTTAGATCAAAGACACACTTATAGCTCGAAGCTGAAATAACTAACTGTTGTTGCCTTTCGACCTTGTCCTTTACGTGTTGCCTTATTGTGTCGAGTGTTTCCGCATGACTGACATGTAATGGTTCTTCTTTTCCTGCTCAGTTTACCATCTTTCACAAATGGTTCATCCTCATGTTTGGACCTCTTTCTTTTCTTCTTTGGTCGGTCTACCTGGACATGATGCTTGGGTGGCAAAACTATTGTTGGACATGTGGACTTCTCCCAATACCTGGTCCCACAAATTGGTTGTATCTTGTGAGAGTATGTTTCCTTCCATGTACTCAACTAATAACAAGGATTTACCCAAGTTTCTGAGGGTGGTGCCGCCTGGTTATTCAGAACCATATTCCAACAAGCTGCAACAACATGCTTATAAGAAATCCCTGTCAATTCCCATTTCCTACATGAACATGTCACACTCACTACATCCACAACACACTGATCACCAAGTGAACATGAAACTTAATACTTATTTGCTCCATTCCATTGCACCTTCATCAAATGAGCTTCTTTTTTAATGGATTCCATGATTTTAGTTGCAGTAGGGGTCAAAGGAATAGTACATTTATCAATCACACCTTGTACATTCATAATTCTCTTCATGCAATACTCCATGATGTACTCTAAAAGTGTGATCACTGGCTTGTCCCTACCTCTAACTATTTTACCATTAAAGACCTCACAGATGTTGTTGAGCAATAAATTAGATTTGGCTCTACCTACAAATCAAAAAAATACAATATCATTTAATGCTATACAACTATACCTAATACTTATAAATATGAAAGCAGTAAAAACTGTGATGGCATTAAGAAAATTACACTGTTAGTCCCAGCATTTATGTGTTACCTGAAAAATGAGATCTAGCCCAATGTTCTGTTGGTATCTTGTTTAACCATTCATGTGCCTTAGGGTTCATCGTCTTAAGTTCCAACATACACTTTTTAAAATCCCTAACATTTGTAGCAGATGCAACTCTCCACAATAAATCCTTGTATGCTTGTCCACACCATCTCTGCTTCATGTTTTCATGTATGTGTCGCAAGCAATATCTGTGTTTTGCACTTGGGTAAACAGTTTTAATGGCCGGAATGATACCCTGCATGAACCAATTCATTAATTAGTTACAAATTCATATAATTCAGTAATTCATATAATTCAGTAATTAACAATTCAACTAGTCAAGCATAATACTAACCTTTTGTCTATCACTGATGAATGTGAAATTTGAATTGGGATGCAGATCTATGTCATCACCCAAACACTGCAAGAACCAGCACCATGAACTCTTAGTTTCAGCTTCAACCAACGCATAGGCCAATGGGTAAATTTCATTGTTTGAATCCAGTCCAACCGCTACCAATACTTGGCCTGGAAATGGCCCCTTCATGAAAGCACCATCTAAGCCTAACAGATTTCTTTTGCATGCTCTAAAATCTAATTTTAATGCTCCCAAACAAACGTATATTCTCTGAAACACCCTAGTAGGCAAAGAAGGATCAGTATTCCTTTCAACTGCAATCTTGATAGTGGTATTAGGGTTTGTAGATTGTAACTCAACAAGATAGTCTATAAGCATAGAATACTGCAAAACGTGATCTCCTCTAATCTCTCTTTCAGCTTTAGCTTTAGCTCTGAAAGCTTTGCTCATAAATATTTGAACATCCAGCTCACGTTGGAGCTGGTCTTGAACTGTCTTAACTGGGATATCCAGATTAACCCTGACTTGTTCAAATATCTTTTCAGACAAGAATTTGTAAGTGTAGTGTTTGATTTCCCTCGATTAAAGGAATATGTGTGTATCCTTGTGTGTCTTCACCACCCAATTTTGTGTGAATTTGTCTTTTCCCACATACAAGATGTAAGGGCAGAGATCCCCTTTATAATGTGCATCTAAAAAAAAGAAGGAGATGATTGACTGTCATCATTGGTACCTGTATTCTTCCTTTTTTTACTCCTAGTAGTTGGGCCACATGATCCACTAGGCCCAGCTTCCATTCCACAATTTGGGCTAGTTGATCCAGTACCTTGTGACATTGTAAATGCAAGCACTTTTCCTTCACGTCTTGCTCTTATCCTGACACTATCATTCTTATAAAGCTTCAAATTCCTTATGCTTTCAATGGAATGCAGGTAGACTCTGTTCTTAGCCTCTTTTGGAGTAGTAAATTTATGGCCAGTGTAAAATGAGTACTTCCACTGACCACTAGCATTTATAACACCTTCCATTTCCGTCCTCAATTCGGCTAACCTTCTCTTCCTATAATTTATTTCTTCATCATTACCATGGTTACTGTCGAAACCATCCACATTGATGACATCCACATCCTCTCCTTCTAAAACATCATCTGGCACTAGATTAGTGATACCAATGTTGTCAAAAGGAAGATCCATGCTAATACCAAACAAATGGACATCAACATCAGGCTCTACAATCTCATTCTCTTCATCTACCCAAAAAATATTCATCTACATCATCATCATCATCTGTACCTGCATCTTCACTAGACTGAACATCATATCCAGTTTCATATGCAGTATCTATTCTTTCATCATCATAGAAGAACTGTCCATCAGTAGGAGCTGATTCATCTTCCTGACCATTACCTTGTTCAGCATCTTCCCTAGAACTGACATAATCTTCAATTACAACATCTTCAACACTGAATTCCTGAGTTCCAACCTCTTCCACAATGGGTGCCTCAGTGCTAACCTCTGCCACAATTAGTTCTTGAGTGATAACCTCTGCCACAATGGGTTCTTGAGTGCTAACCTCTGCTAAAATGGGTTCCTGAGTATGACCAACATCTGAATCCTCAGTCACAGAGAGCTCAGATTGTGTTTCAACTTGGGAAACATTTAGGTTTACAGGTTCATTTAAGTTTAAGTCCAAGTCATCAACTCCAAATGACTCATCATGACTTAACCCTGAACTGTCCACACCACTCCCTGTAATATCACAAAGCCTGCCTCTCCATCTAATTCTGTTTCATCAAATGACAATTACCTCATCACATCATCTATAACTTGACTAATAGTTTCTTGTTGTGAGACAAAACTCAGGTTTATGTCACTAAACCGTGATTGTATTGTCGGGAGAACATGGCTTTGTGTGTCAAATCCATGTACATCACTCAACTGTGTATATGTGATGACAAACTCATCAGCAGGAGAGGTTAAAATACAATCAGGCATACACCTAGGTGTAATGGACTCACAAACAGAATCCTTACAAGGGGTACTTGAATCTTGTTGTGGCAAAGAGCTAGGTGTGACAAAGTCACAAACAAGTTCCTTAGTGGTTTCATTAGACTCATGCCAGGTCAATAACAACATTTTTTCTGTTTTGTTTGCTGCAATGCTACCTGCAGACTCATCAGTAATATCTTCTAATGTTGCCCTAAACCGTGGTGCCCTAAGGTAAGAGTCTAAACGGTAACACCATGTTCTATATAGACCTCAATCAACTTAAAGCTCCTAACAAGGGTAGCCAGGCAACGAACATCCTCCTCGCAAGCCAAAGCATACAACCCTTCATCTAGACTGGTTAGTGGTCTAAGATAATTATAAAACATGTGCTCAGATTCACCTGTGTAACCTAATTTAAGAACCATCATGTTCAGCGCAACGACAATAAACAAATCGATATCGACCATATCAAATATATCGACACGACCACTGACATACATTCGGCCTGGATACCTTTGAAATTTTCCACCATGATGTATTCAAATCGAAAACATATTGGGTTCATTATCTGAAAATTAAAATCAAACCCTAACTTCATAAATCGACAATAAAACAAGTAAAGAACACTACATTTGTAAAAAAATTAACTTTGAACAAAAACGCTTCAAATCATTACCATAAGTCGATTCGAGTTGTTCGATGAGTTGCTCGGTGGTGCCCGTCCACTGTCGACAGCGGGGCTTCCATCCCGTGTGGTCCACTAACACCATTGCATGTGGGGTTTGATCGAAGAAATAGACTGTAGGTATAGTTGTGTGAGTGATTTATGAGAGAGTAGGAATATGATTCGGGCGGGAATAATCTTCTGAAATGATAGGGATGAGAGGTGTAAGTGAAGTGAATAGTGAATATATTAAATGGTGATGTGATGGGAAGTGTACACCAAGAAATTTTACACTTAGGGACCAACGGTGCACTATACTACTTTTTATGTGAAATTACAATAATACCCATCACTAACGAAGCGACTTAACGACCGTTCATCCCTTGGGACAAAACACACACTAAAATGACCACTTCTGGGACCATTCCCACCGATTTTCAAAACGGGGGACTGAATCCGCAAGCGGGGTGGACTTTGGGGACCAACAGTGTAATTTACCCAAAAAAATATGTTTGGCACAGAGCTTTTCGGCTCATATTATATATTATATTATATATATCAATGTTGCAAAAATCGCGAGTCGCTAACCGGGCAGTCGACCACCCTGTAGCCTGTAATCGGTCTAGGCGCGATTAATCGGTTTTGCAAATTTTATATATAAATTTCAAATTTACTTGCATGAGATGGATACAACACTTTAAATACACTAAAATTAAATGAGTTCAAAGTTAGATTGTTCAAAACATAGATATAGATAATAAAAGTTAACAGTTAACAATTCAAAGTCACATTGTAAAAAAAATGTTTGACTTTCGTTGACCGATTAGGCCGATTTGACATGTTTTTGACCGATTTGACCGATTTTTGACTGATTTTTCACCTGACCGATTTTTTACCCGATTTGCCTTATTTTTCAAGGTGTATGGCCGAGTAGCTTGGAATCGGCGATTACAAGGCCGCCTAGACCGATTTTTGCAACATTGATATATATATATATACTACTTGTTGACCACTTCCCCCTCACAAAATGAATAGCACCATTAAAATATTATAAACCCATTAAAATATTATAAATTATAATATATAATAATTATTCTTCACTTTTAATAAACCCTTTTCAAAATTCTTCATTTTTAATAAACCCCCTCAAAGTTCTTCATTTTTAATCATTAAAAAAAGCGCCCCTCAAAGTTAATTTTTTTTTCATTTTTAGTCCAAAACACTTTATTTCTATTCTTAACACAACCCCTCAAAGTTAAATCACTTTTCACTTTTAATCCAAAATACTTTAGTAATATTTTATTTTTAAAAAAGCCATCTTTCAAATTAAGTCACTTTTCAGTTTTAGTCCAAAATACTTTAGTGTAATAAAGTCACCCATAAAGTTATCCAAAACGCGCCGCAACAAAGTACGAGTAACCAAATCTTGCGAGTTTAAGTTTTTAAAGTAAACTAGTTTATAAAATAAACTTTGATATAAAAGTTTTTATGAGTCATTAAGCTTCATAAGCTCAAACTCATAAAAAAAAGCTTATAGTTATTCAATTTAAATAAATACTTTTTAAACTATGATAAGTTATCACGTAAAAGTTGAAAATATAAGTGAATTAATTTAATTTATTTTTATGTGATTTTACATAAATAAACTTCTGCTTCGATTAATTCGTCAAACAACTTTTTAAAAATATAAGCTTTATCTTTTAGCTTATAATATAAGCTCGGTATAACATGGCATGTTTATTTGTTTCCACCCAAGATATTTGGCTTAATGGCATGCGTTTGACTCACCAACTAATAAGCTATAAGTTCAAGTTCCGTGTAAAAATTAGTATGAGATCTAATGATCTATGCTAACCAACCAATTAATATAAGTTCAAGTTTCGTGTAATAATTAGTATGAAATATACGGTATAAGGCGTACGTATACTAGGTGTTTCAAGCCTCTAGGCTTGGGCCACATTATTACTTGGGCTTTTGGGTCCAACCTGTCAATAACGGGCCGTAGTAAAACCCAATCTCGCGTGGGCCTCGGCCCGAACCCTGTGATCCGTCCGCAGATCCACCTATAAGGACGATCCGTCCGCGGAAAACATCTGCATCCGTTCAACACGATTGTCGCGGACCCTTGCCCGACAGGGACCCACTCTGGCCAATGTTGAAGTAACCGAAATAGTAGGAAACCCTATTACTAGACACCTATAAATAGGGGTCACAATACACCCTAAAAGGTACACAATTATTCTTATTCTCTCTGACATATACTCTGACAATATGAATACTTACTCTCACACCGGAGTCTAATCGTGGGGTCCGTCCCCACGGTAAGGCTAACGGTTTACTTTTAATTGTGCAGAAAATCATCACTTCTCTTGCTCTAGTACAAGATCAAGCATTCAAGTCATTTGGAGGCCCGACCCGACAAAGGACTTTGACACTACTAAACCCGACACGAATTTTGTACTAACAAGTGGCGCCATCCGTGGGACCCTTACGCAACCACGATTCTCTAAAAACTCACCATGAGCACTCATGAACAACAAATCACAAACAATCCCACGTCCACCGTGAGGAACATAGGGGGAAGGAATGGTCCCCAGGGTCTCGAGGAACCTATGTCTGACGAGGTTCTTAGGGAAATGTGCGATAAAAATTATCACCAACTTTTGCCAATCATCGCCGAAAAGATGCAAAAAGAAAAAGAGCAGAAAGACAAACTCAACGCGGTGAAAGCATGACTAATCTATGGCAAAGAATCCGGAATCAAGATAAGAAGCCGTGAAGAATCGCACTACTCTGAATCCAAGACACCAACCGCCCGAACAGAACCCAAAAGAAGGCACGGAGGCAGGTATTCCCGAAGCCCATCACCATACGCCAGTGTTTTTTAAAGGCTCAAGAAGAACAGATCCCCTTCACCGCGGCTCCGGCCACGGAAAGAAGGAGGCGTGTTTAATAGATTGGGAAGAAAGGAGCCAACTACATCCGCACGCTTTGATAGTCGTCAACGGAGTCCCCAAGCAAAAAGAACTGAAGTAGAAGCAAAAAGGCGTCAACAAAAGGGAACACCATCTCGTACGACCAGCCAATATTCAGAAAGTGAAGATAGTGAAGGGGGTCACTGGAAGTCTAAATCAAGAAGGCAGAGATCGGACACCTATGAAGACGACCTCTCCCAGCCTTGGACATGTGAAGAAAGAAATCCTTTCACACCTCGGATCCGGCATTTTAGTCTCCCGAGGACTAGGATGCCCAGCCATGTCAAAACATACGATGGAAGTGGAGATCCGGAGGATCACTTAAAGCTATTTCAATCGGCCGCAAAAACAGAAGGTTGGGCAATGCCGACATGGTGTCACATGTTCAACTCAACCCTCACCGGGAATGCCAGAGTTTGGTTTGACAAGCTACCAAAAGAGTCGATCGATAGCTATGAAGATCTAAGAACAGCGTTTAGGGAAAACTATCTTCAGCAAACAAAGCACATCAAAGATCCGGTGGAGATACATCACATCAAACAAAGAGACGGAGAATCTACGGAAGACTTCATGGAAAGATATAAAGCAGAAGTCCTGGACGTAGAAGGAGCTCCGGAATGCATGAGAATCTCCGGGTTTATGTACGGAATAACCCACCCTAGGTTAATCAAGCGTCTATATGAAAGAATTCCGAGATCTATGGACGAAATGTATAGAATGACTACGTCTTTCCTACAAGGGGAAGTTGCTGCACTCAGTCACGGCCAGAGAAAAGCATCCTCATCATGGAAACCATCAGAGGGGGGAAATAAACCGAATTTCAAGAAAGGCTTCAAAAACAAACACAGACCGGACCGTAAGCCAGATAGGTTCTCACTCCTCACCAAAACGGCAAAAGAAATTTTCGCTCTGGAAAAAGGAAAGTTCAAAGCCCCACCCCCAATGGTAACTCCGGTAGAAAAAAGGGATCCGAACAAATACTGCGAATTTCATTCAGATATGGGGCATAGCACGAACGAATGCATGCAGCTGAGAAAGCAAATAGATGAAATGATCAAGGCCGAAAAATTGTCGCAATTCATCAAGGAACTAAAACAAAACGACAAGCCAAAAGCACCAGAAAAAGGGGAAGCGACCGGAAAGGATAAGCCTCTGACTATACTAATGATTCAACCATGGGAAAGAGTGGCCAAGCCCATGATTACCCAAAGCTTCTCTCCGGAGACGGAAATATCCTTTCCACCTCTAAAGGAAGAAGACAGGACGGAGGACCCAATGATCATCGAAGTCGAAATAGGCAGACTTTTTGTGCACAGGGTATATATTGACGGCGGGGCATCCTCAGAAGTCTTTTATGAACATTGCTTCATAAAACTCCGTAAAGAGATAAGGGATCAAATAGTCCCGGCCACCACTCACCTTATCGGATTCAGTGGAGAGACCATTTGGCCACTAGGCCAGATAGCATTGCTAGTAAAAATAGATGATGAAATGCACTCCACCTCCGCATGGATGAACTTTATGATTATCAGATCACCATCCCAACACAATGCAATTATAGGCAGGCCGGGCATAAGGAAAATCCGCGCCGTACTATCCACAGCACACGGAATGTTAAAATTTCCCGTTGAAGGTGGCACAGTAATGCTACAGAGTAGTAGAGTCATTCCCATGGAATGTGCTATGATCTCCGGACCTAGCATCCAATCTACCGTAGAAAACCAGGTATTGGAAGAGAAAATAAATATAGCAATCCACCCGGAGTACCCTGAACAGACAGTTGCCATAGGATCAACATTAACAGAAAAAGGAAGCAAAGAACTATGTTCCTTGCTCAAACAAAACTTGGATATTTTTTCCTGGAAGCCAGCTGATACGACGGGTGTCCCACGAAACATTGCGGAGCACCGCTTGAATATCTGGGAGGGGTATTCACCAGTCAGGCAAAAGAAAAGAGGACAGGCACTAGAAAGAAATAAGGTAATCCAAGAAGAGGTGGAAAAATTAGTGGACGCCGGAATAATGAAAGAGGTCCATTATCACAGTTAGCTCTCTAATCCGGTAATGGTTAAAAAGCATAACGGGACTTGGCGAATGTGTGTGGACTTCAAAGATCTTAACAACGCATGCCCCAAAGACTGTTATCCATTACCGGAAATAGACTGGAAGGTGGAGTCCTTCTGTGGGTATTCTTTCAAATGCTTCTTGGATGCATACAAGGGGTACCACCAAATTAAGATGGCAAAAGAGGATGAAGAAAAAACAACGTTCATAACAAGCCAAGGGATATTTTGCTATTTTAAGATGCCGTTCGGTTTAAAAAATGTCAGGTCAACATATCAACGCTTAGTGGATAAGGCATTCCAAAAGCAGATTGGACGTAACTTAGAGGTATATGTCGATGACCTAGTTATAAAGAGCCACACAGAAGAAGAAATCATCCGAGACATAAAAGAAACATTCAAAACCCTTCGACAGATAAACATGAAATTGAACCCAAAGAAATGCGCCTTCGGAATGCAGGAAGGAATGTTCTTAGGTTACTAAGTAAGCACCAACGGGTTGAGAGCATGTCCAGAAAAAGCAGACGCAGTCCTTAGCTTACCATCTCCGAGATGCATCAAGGACGTGCAGAAGCTAAATGGAAAATTAGCAAGCTTAAACAGATTATTGTCAAAATCAGCAGAAAAATTGTTACCTTTTTTCAAAACCATGAAAAAATGCACAAAAGAGCAATTTTCAATGGACATCGGAAGCCGAAGAGGCCTTCAAGCAGATGAAAAAACTTATTGCGGAGCTCCCAACACTGACTGCACCAAGGGAACATGAGGAATTAATCATATACTTGGCTGTAGCAAAAGAAGCTATCAGCGCGGTCTTGATGACGGACAAAGAAGGCAGGCAAATACCAGTATATTTTGTAAGCCCACTCTACAAGGCCCGGAAGTCAATTATACACCTATGGAAAAGTTGGTGTTAGCCTTGCTCGGTGCAAGTAAACGGTTGAAAAGATACTTCCAAGCACACACGGTCGTTGTAATAACAAATCAACCGATAAATCAACTGTTGTCAAGTTCGGAAATATCCGGAAGGATCCTGAAGTGGAAGTTCGAGTTAGAAGGATATGACATCCAATATAGACTAAGGACCGCAATCAAAGGCCAAATATTGGTAGATTTTATTATGGAACGACCAGAAGAAGAGTCTCCGGACGAACTCATGGCAGAACCGGAAGTACTACCGGAGCCGTGGACGTTGTTCACAAACGGTTCGTCCTGCGTAATGGCTCCGGGGCAGGTCTTAATACTAACAAATCCGGAAGGGGCAGAATTTACATATGCATGAGGTTTTAGATTCGATGGCGGGGGCACTAACAATGCATGCGAATTTGAAAAAGCCTAATAGCGGTCTCCGGATCAGAAAAAATGGGTATAAAGAACTTACAAGCAAATGTTGACTCAAGACTTGTGGCCAATCAAGTTAATGGCTCTTACATCGCCAAAGAGTCAGGCATGGTTTAGTACTTAAACAAAGTAAAAACACTGGCAAAAAGCTTCAAGGAATTTTCATCAAACAAATACTACGAAGTGAAAACAAGAAAGCGGACGCCCTGAGCAAGATCGCGTCCACAAGCTTCGCGCATCTTAACAAACAGGTGCTCGTAGAAGAATTGAAGGAAAAGTCCATAAATGAAAAGGAAATTCTTGACATAGTAGAAGAAGAAGGCAGTACATGGATGACACCCATATGTGAGTACCTGACAAAAGAAATCCTTCTAGAGGATAAAAAGAAGGCCAGAGCGGTACGCCAGAAAGCGGCCAGGTATGCCATGATCAATGGAACCCTATATAAGAAGTCCTTTCTAGGACCATGGCTTCGGTGCGTCGGACCACTCCAAGCAAACTATGTCCTAAGAGAAATACATGTGGGGTCGTGCAGCATGCATTCCGGCCCTAGATCTGTGGTTGTCAAAGTAATCCAAACAGGATATTACTGGCCAACAATGCATATGGATGCAAGGAACTTGATAAGGGAATGCAATAACTGTCAAATACACCGTCCCGTCCCAAGAAATCCGCAGCAAAACTTGACCCCCATCACGTCTCCATGGCCATTTTATAAGTGGGGGATAGACATAGCCGGACCTTTCCCGGAAGGACCAAGTAAAGTCAAATTCTTAATTGTTGCTATCGATTATTTTACTAAATAGATTGAAGCAAAGGCCATCGCAACCATCACCGGCAATCAAGTGAAGAAGTTCGTATGGGACAACATTGTCTGCAGATTTGGCCTACCAGGGGAGATTATATCAGACAATGGAAAGCAGTTCTGTGATAATCCATTCAAAGATTGGTGTGAGAAATTGTGCATCCGTCAATGCTTCACTTCCGTGAAACACCCGCAAGCAAATGGTCTAGTTGAAAGAGCAAATAGAGGTTTAGGAGAAGGAATAAAGGCAAGGCTTGATGAAAAAAGCAAGGATTGGATAGAAGAACTTCCGCATGTCCTATGGGCCTACCGTACAATGATCAAGTCAAGCAACGGGGAAACACCATTCTCATTAACATACGGCACGGAAGCCGTCATCCCGGCGGAGATAGGCATGCCAACACTTTGGACCGCAGAAATAAATCAAACTAAAAACAATGAAGCTCTGGGAATCAATTTGGACCTCATAGAAGAAAGAAGGGAGCTATCAGCAATACAAGAAGCAAAAAGCAAGAAAAAGATGGAAAAATATTACAACTCAAGAGTCCGCGGAACAAGTTTCAAGCCGGGTGAAATGGTATACCGCAGCAATGAAGCAAGTCATGCCAAGGATGAAGGAAAACTCGAACCCAAGTGGGAGGGACCATACGAAGTTAAAGAGTCGCTTAGAAAGGGAGCTTACAAACTCAAAGACTGCAAAGGAAATGAAATGCCGAGGACATGGAACATTTGTAATCTCAAGAAGTGTTATATACATGAATTGTAAGAATTCGCCTGGCACATATGATGCTCAGGAGGGCAATGTCTTTATCCATTTGCATCTTGTAAAATTTCGAATTTCAATGAAAAGTGGGGATTAGCTACCCCCACGAGTTTTAAATTTTAAATTATCTTTACTTTGCAAAGTTATATTAATTGTTGACATGCATGCTAGGAGCCACGCTCCACAAAAATATTATCCTGTATAATAAAGGATTGAGCAACCTCAAAATCAGCTCAGGCGTGTAAGAGGTATTGCAAACCCAGCACCGGGAGAATAACCCACAAATATTTACAAGACTATCTATTTACGAACGTACATCAGTAATAAACAAAGATAGCGAACATAGCACTAAAAAGCGTGTTATGGTACGGACCTACACGAATCCGTCCAAATAAGATATTAAACTTACAAAGTTAATGTCAATTTACAATAAAAGCCGCAATAGCCACATACGGCCACGACATACAGAACAAGCCGCTACAACAAACCACATGCTGTCACGACAAAATCTAAAAACGAGGATCTTTAAATTGGGGCATACAAACCACGCTCCCTAAATCTTCATCCGTATCCAAATCCTCAACGCAGGGGGCAACCGCAGAAGTGCTAGCCTCACCTAGCAAGTTCTGAGAAGACAAAGGATGAGAAACTATATCTACCATCAACTGACGAAGAGTTGCGGCATGCTTTTTCGCGCCTTCGGCACGAGTATTAACGTTAAGAAGAGCGAAGGATAAAGAGGTCTCCTCGGCAACGGCATTTACATCGGCATGATAGATAGGGATGGAGAGCTGCTCAAGGCACGATTGAAGATGAGCAGCTTCAGGAAGACTTGCCAAAGGTCTGTCCAGTAAAAAATAATCTAAGACTTCATCCATCCCAGAATCTTTCTTAGACTTCAACAAATGAACCAAGGGAAAATCCGCTTCTTCAAGAGCCCTTACCGCGTCAAGATAATTGTTCTCAGCAGTCTCAGGATTGTATGCCACGACGGCGGAAAGTGGGGTCCCAGCAATTCCATGCTCATGTCCGGCCGCCAAACCTTCTTGCATACCATAATCCACGGCCCGGCCTAAAGCATGACCCAAAATTCCTTGGTACTCGGGGGACTTCAAACATTTAACCATAGCAAGTTCCATCCCGTGGGTCAGCAGCCATCTTCGTCCAGCTAGAGCAGTCAGGTAAGCAGGGTAAAATTCCCCCTCCAAGTGACCGGACACATCCATCACGTGTGCCTCAAGTTCGGCCACACGGTTGTACAACTCCTGAGCCTGTGCTTCCTGCTGAGCTCCCATCTTCTCTTTAAAATCACGAAAAGCAGAATGAAGAGTAGAAACCTGCAAGGATAAGAAGTTAAGTAAAAAAAACCCGTAACAAGAACGAGTAAAAGTCATACCTCATAGGCAAGTCCATCTCTCTCAGAGGACAAGGAAGAAATCAAGTTCTTGGCTTCACCACAAGCAGCTTGGGAGTCATCAAGGGCGGACTTGAGATATGAAGCACGAGAATCAAGAAGGGAGATGTCAGTATCCTTCTATGAAACAACACTCTTAAGAGCCGACACCTCCGTGCTCAAAAGGGACTTATCCGCAGCCAAAACAGAAACCTGATCACGGAGATGAAGAACCTTCGCGGATTCCGTATCCTTCTCCTTCACCAAGGACTTCAGCCTAGCAATCTCAGCATCCTTTTCCCTAAGAAGAACCCCCCGAGCATCATACTTACCTCGAAGCTTCCTCACCTCCGACCCAAGACATATCTGTCGCGCCGCCCCTACATTGAACTCCTCAAACAATTGGTCATAATCTATGTTGCGGAGTGTGGAGAAAAAGCCGGGGGGAGCGACACGATCAACCAACGTACGACAAGAAAATCCGTCATCTAGTAGTGCATCGTTGGTTATATTCCAGCGAGGAATATACCAACGCTTGGCATCTTCAGAATTCAAGACGGCTGTCTCATAGAATGAGTCAGCCGACTCTTCCGACGTCTCCGGATGGGAAGACCCACCCACGTCCGACGTAGGCACAACAAGTGTCTTGCCCCGGCTAGAAGTCACAATGTCAGCAGCAGTATACACGGGAGCATCCGCAACACGGGAACTGGCCATAAAAAAAGGGGATAATGTTAAGTACAGGTATATAAAATCAGAGTAAAATGGTAAACACGAACGTATCTTTGCACGGTAACATGGGTATGGACGTCCGCTGAAGAAAAAGACCCCAATATAAGGGAGCCTTCCAGGAGGGTCCGCCTCAGACTAGCAAGTGACTTCCCACCTGTCCCGGAAGCTAGGCTAGGATGATCTATCCTCAATCTTTTAACAGGAAGGGGGTCGCTCTACTTTAACAACTTTTTCCTCTTGGCCTTCTCCGGCTGCTTTTGAGCGGCATCTCCTTTCTCAACCACAGGAAGATCGCCTTTCGGGTCTACTAAATCAACGTAAGTACCCGCCGGGATAACATCCTCTTCCGCAACAACAGTTTGTCCCACAGACGGAGCATAAGCTTTAGAACCAGCGCCAGAACCACTACCACTTGCTTGGTGTATCGCGGTAGGAGCATCCAAGGACACGAAGCAATGTTTTGTACTTTCAAGCAGCGTCACTTGATCTTCCCCTTTCTGAACCTCCACCGCTTGAACCTTCCGGGGGTCAGCAATTCTGATATAATCAAGTAAGCCCATATCTGCAAAACATACCAAAAGATTAAACCCCATATAAAAAAAAACTCTTTTTTCCAAAATGAAGTTTCACCCACCCGTTCTATCAGGTCTCTCAAAGGCCGGATAAGTGTTTTCACTAAATGGATAATATGGACTCAAACCCACAAGAGCTAAAAAACATTCCGGATATCGCCGGAAAGGAGCTTTATTAGAAGAAAGGACATGAACAACCTACTCTTGACGAGTGGTGAGATGGGGAGCCGGATCCTTCTCCAACACGCCTCCCGTATACAAAGGGACGAAGATAGGAAACACCTTGGTATCAACCCAGAAAAAATGGTCTGCCCAATTCTTAATAGAATCCGGAGGCTTCGAGAGATAAGAAGGAGCCGATAGGGAATGTTTTGCAAACGAAAACAATCCGTCACTATATATACGCGTATAAAACGCAAGAAAAACAGCTACCGACGGGTCAAGATCAAGTACGCGCGTCAAGACCTCAAAATGAGATATACGAGCAGCATCGAAGGGGGATACTTGAGAAATATGTATACAGAAATGTTTGAGAACGGATACAAAAATTTTGGTAAGAGGAATCCTATAGCCATAATAGTCAAATAACATAGTATAGACACCCACTTTGCCCTCGAGAAATTGGGTAATAGTCCTGTCCCGCCCTGGGGCGGCAGAATGAACTTCATCAGGAATATAATAATTATCACAAAAGCTCTCTACCATTTCTCGGGTCATAATGGAATGTTTATTAGCCATTTTGAAGAAAACAGAGATGAATGCTAACCTGAATTACGAAAAACTGAAAACAAGGTAAATGACGTATGGACGAGGAATAAGAAGTAAGCTCTAAGAGATTAACAATGACGATGGAAAGATTTTGAGAAGAGAAAAAACGGTAAAAATGCGTGGTATTTATACTTTAGGTATAGTTACTCACACCGATACTTGGATGACGCCACGTGTGTTCCAACTTGCCTAATCAATGATAGAAAAGCTCATGGAAACTGGTGAAAAGCTGTCACAAGTCAGAAGGTAAAAGGACAGCAACGCTCTACGTCATTGAAGCGTCACCAACTCAGAAGACGTACATCACAAAAATAGATAACTCAAGGAGGAAATAAAGTAGAAGTCTAGCATTGATCACCGCCCGCAGGACATAACCCACGGGCAATATCGCTACTAGACTCGGGGGACTTGATGACGTATACTGGGTGTACCAAGCCTCTGGGCTTGGGCCACATTATCACTCGGGCCTTTTGGGCCAAACCTATCAATAACAGGCCATAGTAAAACCCAATCTCGCGTGGGCTTTGGCCCCGAACCTAGCGATCTGTCCGCGGATCCACTTAAAGACAATCCGTCCGCGGATCCACTTATAGGACGATCCGTCCGCAGAACATCTACGTCCGTTCAGCACGATTGTCGCGGATCCTTACCCGACAAGGGACCCACTCCGGCCACTACTAAAGTAACCGAAATACTAGGAAACCCTAGTACTAGACATCTATAAATAGGGATCACAATACACCCCAAAAGGTACACAATTATTCTTATTCTCTCTGACATATACTCTGACAATATGAATACTTATTCTCACGCCGGAGTCTAATCGTAGGGTCCGTCCCCACGGTAAGGCTAACAGTTTACTTTTAATTGTGCAGAAATTCATCTCACATCTCTTGCTCTAGTACAAGATTAAGCTCAGGTCACTTGGAGGCCGGGTCCAACAAGGGACTTCGACATCTTGTTAAACCCGACATGAATTTTGTACTAACAATTATCATTATCATCTAGAAATCTAAAACCAAAACCAAATTTTGATAATTGAAATCACTATATTTGATTTAGGGATAAAAAAACGAGAAACATGAATCATGAACATTGAGAAATCATAATGTTGAAATCAAGTA
>BQNB010097406.1:0-23104 GCA_026074375.1 Tanacetum coccineum | reverse complement strand
TGCTAAACCATAAAAGTCTATTTCCAGAGGTGAGAAAGAGTAGAAGAGGTCGATCAACATGATTAATTCCATAGGAGACAACGTGTAATTTCTTATACTCTTGTAATCGTTTAGTTTTTGGTATCATTCGTTAACCCAGTTAGTTTACCTTGGCTAAATCATTACTTTTGTATTAATTATGACGTTTGAAGGCTAATACCTTTGGGTATTAGCCATTGTTATAAAGATCTTGAAGTTTGGTTTGTTTATCTTGATTTCTTAATTTATCGTTGATTGCTTGTTTATGTTAATCAATTTATGGTGCTTTTGTATGCGACGTATCATTCAACTGGATCTAGTGATACAGACCAAGTAATCTAGATGTCGGGATAGCTCTCCATATAGTGATTTATACATCTAGATCAATGGGATCACAATTAACGACCTATCTTTGCCCTTAGATTGTGAGCTTAGTTAGACCATAAGGTAACCTTGGTATCAACAAGTATGTTCTCGATTAATTGGTAAAGACTTGGTTAGTGGACTACTAGTGTACGTATTGCCATTAAGCAGTATGTGGGTAAAGTCTTTATGAGCTACGGTTTAACAAGATCACCATTGCTTTAATCCCTAAGATAGATTATAATCAGCAAATAAGGATGCTTTATGCGGATGCGTTTAATTGTAACAGAATTCTACGTGTCTAGGTCTTAGGAAGAAATAATGCCTAAGTCTTCAGAATGATCTGCCTCTTCAAGAGAAGTAATCATTGAACTAAATAAACAAACCAACGTTTTGATTGGATTAATGATGGTTAATACAGTTTTCTTATATTTGGCTAGACCGCTCTTTTATCTTCTGTTAATTTGCTTGCGTGTGTTGTAGTGTCTTGAATTGATTTTGGTCACCACAAAACCTGTGCGAGTCTCTCAGGCTGAAACCCCCCCTTATCCATTGGATTTAGGATTAACATAGGTTTAACATAGAATAGACTAACTTAGATTAGAAAAACCAAAGTATTAATAAATTGAAAGTGTTTCTCGCTCTTAGTGATCGACACCCTACTTACCACGAAACTCCCATCGATCGGGTACACTGCCCGTAAAAGTGTTGTTTTAGGTAAAGTTGAAAAAATATAAATTTAAAACTTGAAAGTATAAAATATACCTACACGACAACACCATCATTGGCTGTGACATAATTTCCCATGAAAAGTTTTTCACCATTGTTAATCTCTTTAAATGAACTAAAGAGACTTTTGTCCAACACACATGACAAGTAGCACTCGTGTCAATCCACCACTCTTTTGTGTTTGAACCCGCTTGGTTCACTTCTGAAATCATTGCAATGAAATCAGATATTATTTTTCACCCGGAAAAATTAATAGGATACTCAATCCCGAATTTGCAAAAAAATATATTCTTTCTACTCGAAATAAAACTAGGCAGAAACGCACTCCGCACAAGTTTTATAGTTGATTATGACAAATAAATCCAAATTATTTTCTTCCTTATAAACGGTGTACACGGAATTGTTTTAAGATTGTAGGAAATAGTACACCGTTTATATATAAATTGAAATTACAATATCAAGAAGAAAACTTACAATATATTTTGAAGAGAGTCTCTGACGAATCTAACAAAATCCAACCTGAAAAAATCCACAAAGAAGACCGAGGCACGTGTTGGACACGCTTCCCTTAAAACAATTTAGTGCACAATAATCACGGTTGTTTCCCAGGGTACTGATGTGTCATTGTGTGGTGTATATTTTATTGATTCAAGTTTTAAATTTATATTTTGCCGACTAAACCAAAAACAACACTTTAACGGGCAGTGTACCCGTCGGTAGTAGTTTCGTGGTAAGTAGGGTGTCAAACACTTGAAGCGAGGTTAAATCTATCAATTCAATTAGTATCTTGGTTATCTAATCTATGTTAATTCTATCCTATTCTAAACCTATGCGAATCCTAGTTCCTAATTCTAACGGGAAAAGGGGGTTTTCAGCCTAAGAGACTGGCACGGTTTGGTTGGTGACTATAATCAATTCAAGGCACTTTAACCCACGCGAGCTAATTAACAAAGGATAAAAGAGCAGTCGAGCCAAATATAAGAAAACTGTACTAACCATTATTAATTCGATTAGAAAGTTGGTTTGTTTATTAAGTGCAATGATTTCTTCTCTTGAGGCGGCATAACATTCTTAAAACTTAGGCGTTACATCATCCTAAGATCTAGACACATTAATTCTGTCACAATTAAAGCATTCACATAAAGCATCCTTATTTGATGATTATAATCTATCTTAGGGATTAAAGCAATGGTGATCTTGTTAAACCCTAGCTCATAGAGACTTTACCCACTTACTGATTAATGGCAATTTATACACTAGTAGTCTACTTGTCCAACTATCTAATGGAATCAGAATGTTACTTGTTGAATTATCTAGGTCACCTGCTAGTCAACACGATCAATAAACCATTGGCAATATCCAATTAACTAGTTAAGCCCGAAGCGTATCCTAGACACTAATTTAGAAGGACAATATTTATGTAACAATTATTCTAGATGTATAAATTACTATATAGAGAGCTATCCCAGACTCTAGATCTACTTGGTCTGTATCACTAGATCCAGTTGAATGATAGGTCGCATACAAAAGCGCGTAAACAAGTATAAATTGATAAACATAAACAATTTCAACGATAAATCAAGAAATTGAGATAAACAAATACCAAACATTCAAATTTTCATAATAATGGCTAATACCCGAATGTATTAGCCTTCAAACGTCATAATAAATACAAAAGCAATTATTTAGCCAAGATAAACTAACCGAGTTAACGAATGATACCAAAAACTGAACGATTACTAAAGTATATGGAATTACATGTTGCCTTCTATGGAATTGATAACATTGCTCGACATCTTCTGCTCTTTTTCTCTTTTGAAAATCAACTTTTATGGTTTAGGTATCGAGAATATGATTTAGCACACTTAAAACTCTTTTTTGAGTTTTCTATTTATAAGGTCTGGAAGTCGGTTCAATACGGCGTATCCAAGTATTGGATACGGCGTATTAGGGATTTCTTGGAGTAGGGACCACGCTTGATATCTTCCAGAATATTCACATACTATTTCTTGAATACGGTGTATTGAGTCTCTCTGGATACGGCGTATTGAACTTTATCCTTTGTGGTCTTTGGTGAGTGCAGTCACGGATACGCCGTATCTTCCTTTATGGATACGGCGTATTGGTCTTCAGAATAGTAATCTTCAAAATATCTTCATTTAAGCTCCAGAATGCGCGCCTTTTGCTAACTTTCACTAATTACTCCATAATTACTACAATTCTCAAATATAAACGATTAAGTAACAATTCTTTGCAATAACTATACAAAATGGGTTAATAACATGGGATAAATGATGCTATAAAATAGACGTTATTTGATGTCATCAGGTACAATGGCCAAAGCAGGAGTACTGTCGAAATTGACAAATTGCCTGAAATTCTACTAGATTTCTTGTGAGAATGCTAAGAGAGTTGTGTGTGTTTTGGTATTTTTGAAATGAGAGACTAACTCTAACTCTCAATTTATAGTGAAAGGAATCAAGAAAATAATGGTCGGATGATTAATAACACTATTGGCTCATGAAGACAAAACTGTTACATTAAGGAATCAAGAAAGTAACGGTTGAATGATTAATAACACTAATAGCTCATGAAGACAAAACCGTTACATTTGGCCATAGATTGACTACTAAAGTTAATTCCCATTAGTGTATTTGATGATCATTAATTTTCATTCAAACCATAATTTGACCATTATTTTCCAACTAATGATTACTCATAACCATTTTTTCCCTCCATTCTAACTACCCTTCTTTGAGACTTGATATCTCATTCACACTAACTCCGTTTTAGACATATCATGGCGCCTTAAACTTAATAATTATATTCACTAATAATTATCTATGCCAAAAGTTAGTGAAAACTCATTTTCCACTAACATTTTTCCAACAATCCCCCATATGAATAGAGATCGAGTAGAAACTCACAAAATTCCAATAAAATTCAGCAGTTGAGTCTTGCATAGGACAGGTAGGTGTTACCCTTTGAACCTTACCTTTTGAAATATACTTAGCTTCCTGGCTGCCAGTAGAACACGATGTCTTTGAACTGAACTTTTGTTTGTGTGGACGACAATATATATTCACACGTGACTCTTCCTGACACTATCAACTCCTCATAGTCGTGTTTGTTATGGTCATAATCACTAGCCTGGTTCTGCAAGAGCTCTTAGTAAATGAGCCCCCCACATTTCCCTTTAAAGCGACCCCACTTCTCTCTCACATATTTAATTCTCCACTAATCATTAAAAACATATGTTTTGTGATTTCAACTTGAATCTTTATGCTTTGTGATTTAAACTTTATTGATCCCCCTTGAATGGATCTTGAATTCCTTAGCTTATGTAAGGTTTAGTTTATGCAATGAAAAATCCGAACACAACTATATAAAACTTTGTAAAATAATTCAAGAGAGATGCGGAATCAGCTCTTTGATCATAATAAGAATAAAGCAAAGAACAATAAAATCTAATGAACACACAGATTAATAAACAAAAGCTTCAATATATTAATACAAAATTACGAATACTCTAACTAGTATTATGGTTACAAAATCTTAAAGCTATAACGATATCAAAACAAAAGATTTGTAGATTTCTGGATCATAAACTGTATGCCCTAGGATCTCCTTTTATACACTAAGGAGTCCTAGCGAATTGACAATATAAAACAAAAACTTAGGATTATTCGTCAAAGATGTATTCTATAAATATCAATCCTTAACTGCATAATTAATCTTGATCTTCACAAGCAATCCTTATCTTTTAGCGTTGTAACATTAATACCAGCAGCATTAGACTAACTCTTAATAAGTAGTAGTAACTTATACACCAGCAGCATTAACTGTGTACAAGCAGTAGTAACTTATACACCAGCAGCATCAACTATGTACAAGCAGTAGTAACTACTTAGAATATTTTCTTCAATCTTCACCAGCAGTATTACTTTACTCTAGCAGTACTAACATATACTAGCAGTAGTAACTATGAACTAGTAGTACTAACTACTTAGCATATTTTTCATTAGAGTTAATTAACAGAACTAAGTTTTACTTAGCAGTAGTAACACAAACCTTAGCACCAGTAACTCTAAGATCATCATGAAGACTTTTAATCCCAACAATCCTCCCCTAAACTTGATATTCTTCTTCAAAATCTCAAGTTTCTTCATTGAAAGCTTCATAATCACCAAGAGGATGCTTCCAAACACTTCATTGATTCTTGAGTTGTTTTGTGATGAGCTTAAGAAGTTGATAACACATTTCATTCTAATGATCAGCTTGCAGCTTCTTATTTAGCATATCTGTGATTGTAGCATATGTAAGGGGATATCTCTTTTCTACCAGCATATGAATGTGTACATTTTTCTTCCTCAATGAATGTACTCTACATGAATCATATAGCTTCCAATCCAATACTCTGTAATCCTGCTGATTCCTCCATACTTGATCTTTAACATATGGATCAAACATTGTCTTTAGATCACCCCATAGCACTCTCTCATAGCCCTCCTCTGGCCTTATTGACCCATGCTTTGGTTTTACCAATTTCCACAGGGTTTCCAGATCTTCCCTGTCAAAGCTTTTGAGCATATGACTGAAGACTAAGTACATCTTTGAACTTCCATCAACCCTGATTATCTGGTAATAGGTTTTCTTCCCTTCTTTATGGATCTTGTAGTCAACATTGCTTGGAGGCTTAGTTGCCAAAGGAATAGCATCAATTGCTATTTCCTCTTTATCTGAAACAACTTTTATTAGTCTTTGAAACTCTGTTGTTTCTTTATCCTCATCTACCTTTTGCTTCTTGATAGACTCTTGTTGAAGATCTTTTCCTGCTCTCTTAGAACTTCCTTCTATTCTTGTGTCAATGCCTTCTATTAATTCTGTATCCATATCTGTAAATGTGTTTACCCTTTTCATAACTTTGTTAAATAACTTCTGAATATCATCAAAGCTTTTGTTCTTCAACGGATTATTCTTGTATCCAGCCATATTTTTTAGATAAGTAGACATTGTATTTATCTTTTGAGCTTTAGTTGGTGGGTTGTTCCTCTTTTCTTAAGCTCTTATTGCTGCAAAGTGTTTCTTTCTTGCTTCTAAGAGTTGTATAAACAACTTGGACCTCTCTTCAACACTCAACTTCTCTTGTTCTTCTGCTTGCATTTGTTGAGCCATTTGATAATCAGCATCTATCATTACTTGCACATTATCCCATGCAACAATGTTAGCTTCTTCTTCTCTTTGAGCTTTTCTCGAGCAAGCCTTGCTTCTTCTTCTTCAGCGTGTAGCTTGAAAGCAAGCTCTTCATCAAGACTAATTTGATCTTTCATAAAGTAAAAACTCATTAAAACAAACTACACCAAAAATTTACCTTTTTATAAATTAGGGAGATAAATAAAACATAAAAATAAAAACCCATGTGTTCCTACAAACTAGCATGAATGACAACATTCCCTCTCCTATAAGCATATCTATACACGTCTAATATTATCAATTATAAATATTCCATGACCCTTTTCCCTCCTTAACACACCGGATAAAACCCCCCTCCCCACTACTCTATCTTTCAACGATCAAAACCTATTCCCAACGTTTAAAATCCGTTCAATCCATAAATAGTTTTTGCCTTTTTATTCCTGTACAAGATGCCTTCCCTAATATGCAGTTACATACACATGTGAGTACCTCTTTGACTAGTAAAACTACCCTAAGTATGTATATAAATATGATGGTTCCTCACTCTTGATATCACATAGCAAACCTACTCCTCTTATCATTCAACACACAAGAAATCCTAAAATCTAAAAACCCTAAATTCGTCACTTGTGAGTTTTCTTGTTAGTCGAAGTGCAAAAAGACTAGAGGTGTTTTAAGGGTTGTTTCCAAGTACACAAGTGGAGGACAAGGTGCTGTGGGAAGTTTGGTTTAACAGTTATGGCAACGAGTTGGTCTTATAGCAAAAATTAGCATTTCGTTAGGTCAAGTCCTATAACCATTCTCCTTTGCATTCTATGTGAGTCACACTCTTTTCTTTTTGTTTGATTGCACGCATTCTTCCTTGGTTTAGTAGTTCTTGAAAATGGTTTTGCTTAAAAGTTAAAAGAAGAATGAACCCCCTTACCCTTTGTAATGCCTCTGTAAAACAGAAATATGCATGTTCGTTTGTGTCTGTAACAGGAACAAGAAAATAGAAATTATTAACTTACAATTAGAAGAAACCCTTGGTCATATGTTGTTAGGAAACCGTGTGTTAGGCCTTTTTGTAACGAAACATATATACTTAATCATCGTTAGCAGAAATACAAGTTTAAAAGCAAACCATTTTCTTTTTGGTAAACCTTCTGATGTATACGGGTTCATTGAAAAACCCGTATATAAACTTGACCAATGAAATTTATGAATTTATCATTCGTTAACATAGTATAGGAGTAGCGTTTATGCAAAATTTGAGCTTTTAACGCTTTATAACGAAGCAGGAAATAGACTTACAAATATGTTATTTTATGTGTATGAAAACTGCCCTGTTGGGTCGACTTTAGGCCTTGTTCTGACCCACTTAGACTTAGACATAGAGTCAACAAATGGGGGCGTTTTATAGTCGACATGGTAGGCTTTAATTAGCAACTTGAATCACGGAAAATGATTAAGAAACGAACTCGCAAATAGGGACTAAAGTTAGTACTGCATGACCAATGAAATAAAATGAAATATAATCATCGTTAACATAGTATAGGAGTAGCGTTTAAGCAAAATTTTGAGGTTATTTTCTTTTAAAAAAAAACAAACGCTTTAATAAACGAAGCAGGAAAGAACTTACAAAAATGTATATTTTATGTGTATGAAAACTGCCGAAGTCTGTTAGGTCGACATTTAGGCCAGTTCTGACACCACATAGACCTTAGACATAGAGTCCAAAAAATGAATGGGGGTGTTTTACATTACGAAACATGGTAAGGCTTTTAATTACAACTTGAATCACTAAAATGATAAGAACGAACTCATAAATACTAGATGGGAACTAAAGTTTAGAAGGCTGTAGTTGTGTGTTCAGTAGTTTAAAACAGTTGGAAAGTCTTGACACCCCCCCAACGTTTGGCATCAGTTTTTTTTTGACACCCCACGTATGACCCTCGAATCATAAAACTTACAAAAGATAATTTGTATTAACATGGCATAAGTTTAAATATAGGTACTTTTAGTTTGTCATAATACAGGGTAACGAACCCGAAAATGGACCCTAAAGTAGTACACAAAAAAGAAATGCTGCCATGTGTTCGACCAAGTTAATATTGTTGGCTGAATGAAGACAGACCCCTTACTTTGGCCTTGTTTTTTGTCACTATAACGACTTAGAATTGCAAAACTTATAAAAGATGAATTGTTTGTACTCTCCTGGCCTAGTTTTCCAAAATTATTATTTGGTTTTGGTATAACACTAAGTAACAGATTTTGTAAAGATAAATGGCGTCCTGCAGATGAAAGTCAGCCAAAAGATCACTTGAAAAAACACTTGGTTAAAAATAAAGTTTTTCTGATCATGTGATCGTAGTCGTCGGACCGAGAAAAAAATGTGGACGAAGAAGTAACAAAGACGAAAAAGAACCCTCCCTTTTGGCCATCGTTTTTAAATATAAAACGATATATTTATGACAAAAACTTAAATAATGAAAGTTGTATAGGGCATAGTCTAGTTTTCAAAAACCACTTTTTGTTTAGAAATTTCATATAGTAACGATCTAGAATTTGATTAAAAACTTTTGCGTTTTGTCCCCCCAAATTTTATAAAGATAAACCTAAATTTTTTAAATACATTTTGTTATAACTTTCGTCCATAAATTTGTTTTAACAAACTTTTAGAGACCAAAACCAAATGTCTATTGAATTCACTATAAAAGTACACCCACGACCGTATTTCTAAATCGTCCCGATATCATAATTTACATGCTAGATTGTAAGTAGATTATGACGCCAATACACATTAGGACCAATTTTTGCATGAACTAACCACATTTTAAAAAGTAATATTTGTTTCGCTCAACTCAAGCACAATTAATAAGTGGTGTTATACTAAGTACAAAGAATGCATATACATTTTAAGTATGTTACATATTAGTAAAATGCGTATTATTCATTTAGGGAGGGAGGAAGGATAAGAGTTTGAATCGATATTTCTCGTGCCTGCCTTATAAGATTAATGTATCTTGCTATTTGCATCAAAAGGTGATATTAAAATTCCCCCACCCTCCGAGTAGTACCCGGGGGCTGCGGGGCCGCGGGGGCGTAGGTGGCGGATAGAGTTTGAATCGTTTTTCGTTCCTGCACTTATTTGATATTATCTTGCTATTGCATCAAGGTGAGTTTATAGTCCCCTTCTTACACTTTTCAATCATTTATCAAATTTTAGGGATGAGATCATGTTTGTTTTACAAAATGGATGCAAGTAAATTTTAAATTCAAATATTACGAGTTTGCCTAAGTAGCTGTAACCCACTATGCCCTTCATCATGAACTGTTAATTGCATATATGTAGTTGTTAATTGCATTATGTGAGCGCGAATGTTATGAATAGATCTATTTGGGAATTAACATCCCCGTTCAGGCAAGTAGCGCTTGCTTGTTTACGAGTTGGCCGGGAACAATGAACGTATACCATTTCAGACTCATAGATGTTACGGGTTAAACATCTACATTGGGTACTATCATTTATATGTATTTGATATACATACGTTGTTTAGCTTCAGTGTCATAAGCTTAGTGCATATCGTAATACATTTTTGTGATATTGTATTCGTTACTTTATTACATGGAAATCTTGCTATCCGCTTCATTAAAATTATAAACCTATAAATTCACCAACATTATTGTTGATAGTTTAAACATGTTTTCTCAGGTCAATAAGGTGCAAGTCAAGGATACATTGGGTGGTCATCTTTTGAAGTCATATTATTATAAAGATTTACGTGCATTACATTTTGGGATATTGTTAAGTTGTGAAATCTTTACATTATCAAGTTAAACAAGTTAAGCCTATGAGCTTTGTAACGAACCATTTATGAAATCCAATGTATCAGTTTTTAAACAACTCTTATAGAAGTTGTTCTCATATCTTGTGCTATTGATCTATGAAGTAACACCCCCGGAACATCATATTCCGCTGCGACCCATTTTGGGGGTGTTACAGATTGGTATCAGAGCCAAGGTTATAGAGAACCAGGTCAAATGTTTTTACTTGGTCTATAACCGCTTTTCAAACATTGTGTCATTCAAAAGTTTTTTTCAAAGGGACATTCATGCAAACGGGTAGTGTTGCATCTAGTTTGCATCTAATATACATGCTTACATGTCATGCATCATTTTAGCATTAGTTGATTATACTAAGTGCTTACATAGGTTATATACGTGTTAATATTATGGTACGTATATTACTGCTCGTCTTATATAATATACTTATACAATTTAATATTATGGTTACAGATTAGCCATGTCATCAGATAACGCATCGTATGCAGTCACCTATACGTCCATATCCTCTGATTCGAATGGACTATCATGGGGCATTCCACTTGTGAATGCTGGAGAGCTTCCAGAGATGGAACTCTACAAGGAGGTTGCCCAACAAGGGCAGGCATACCCACTATCACCTGCTTATGTACCTAACCCCCATAGAGTTGGATGAGCATGTACCAGTATATGTTCCCGAGCCAGAGCACCTGGAGTACCATGCACCATTAGATGATGATGTTCATGTCGAGGATCAGCCTTATGCTGACGCCGCTTCACCAAGTGTTGAGTCACCTGGATACATTGCTGACTTAGAGTCGATGGAGTAGGATTCTATTGATTATCCAGATAAGCCTGAGGATGACTATGAGGATCCGGAGGAGGATCCCAAGGAGGACCATACTGACTACGCTGCTAATGGAGAGGATTGTGATGAGCCCTTCGATGATGACGACGATGATGATGATACAGGTGATGAGGATGAGGAGCCCACTAAGGACGAGGAGGAGGAGGAGCATATAGCTCCGACTGACTCTTCTACAGTACCTGTTGTTGACCTTGTTCCCTCAGCTAGGGATACAGAGGCATATAAGACTGATGAGTCTGCACCTACACCTAGATCACCTCAGACTAGGGTCCCTTTTTTCTCAGACATGTCTTCGTAGGGCACAGAAGATTGTCAGACTTGAGCCACCCATGTCAGCATCCATGGAGGTACGCATTGCTGAGTATGTTGTCGCACCTATACCACATACCAGCCTTGCCTATGATCAGGTACCATTAGGTCATAGGGCATCCCTGAGGAGGACATGCCACCTCGAAGGAGATTTGTACTTGCTGCTCCCCCACCTAGGTGTGATGTAGCAGAAAGTTTTGCTGCTGCTGCTGTTAGGCCACCTAAGGGTCAATATGATTTTGTTGATATTGTTGTGGCAGGACAAGGTTTGATTCGAAGTCCTGGTCATGATGCCCAGACTATTGCTAGAGCTGCTGACAGAGTAAAGGATGTGGGTTATGTTAGAGCTTTATAGGCTTCTGAGCATAGGATGATGACTTCCATTGAGGAAGTCAACTTGAGGGTCAGCTACCAGGCACAGGTTCGCAGGCAAGAGAGTGAGGATTTCTATACACAGCTGCATGCAAAGACTCTCGGACGACCCGTAAGAGACATTAGACTCGATATTTGATGTAGTGAGAGGCCAAAGGATGCTTACGAGACAGAGTTCCATAAGGTACGCCAAGCTTAACCTAAGTTCCAAGCTCGGAACAGGCATTAGTGCGTGACTGAGACACTAGAGACTTAAAATGAGATTTGTATGAAGTGGCAGCTCCAAAGAGCTGAGATGAAGCCAGTCAGAACAGATGATGCTACGCCAAGTACAAGATCACTAGAGCTCAGATTGATACGGTGTGGAGGACACCGTAGTGCAGTAGCTGTTAGTTGTACTTTTCATTTCTAGCTATCTTGTATAGTCTATTAAGTTTTATGGGTAACTCCCAGCTAATAGACTCTAGGATGTATTTTCATATTCTGTACTAGATCATTAGTGGTCACTTTATATCCAAACAATCATGTATGATTCGACATTATGTTATGAAATGTTGATGTATTATGTTATGGTTGATTTTATTTCATTCATTCTCCATTGGGTTGTGGTGTAATTATTGTTATCATATCCATTTGTATCGACATTGTAATTAAATCTCACGTACATTGTGTTCTTTTAATTAGTAGAATCATGCTTGTAACAAGACAAGGAGCAAACGACGCCATGACTCCAGAATCCATTCAAGCTATGATCAATCAGGCAATCCAATGAAACTCTACCCATACTCAGGATGATGCAAGCCACAATTCAGGTGGAGGACTCAGAAGGCTTGTGCAACCTGCACGTGTATGTTCCTACATTGATTTCATGAAATTCCAACCCTTGAACTTCAAGGGAACTGAAGGCGTTGTTGGCCTGTCTCAATGGCTCGAAAAGATGGAATCAGTATTTTACATTAGCGGTTGTGCCATTGACAATCAAGTGAAGTTCGCTACCTGCACTCTGCTAGGTGTTGCACTAACCTGGTGGAATGGCCATGTGAGAACCTTAGGTCATGATGCTGCCTATGCGATGACTTGGGGAACTCCCAAGAAGAAGTTAACAGACAAATATTGTCCAAAAGGTAAAATCAAGAAACTTAAAATTGAACTGTGGAATCTCAGGGTTAGGGGAAACGATGTTGCAACCCATACCCAGCGTTTCTAAGAACTAGCTTTGGTGTGCACCAAATTTCTTACTGATGAGACCAAAAAGGTTGACAAGTACATCAGTGGACTTCCTGATAACATTCATGGGAATGTCATGTCTGCAAGACCCAAAACTCTTGATGAGGCTATCGAGTTGGCCAACAACTTGATGGATTATAAACTACGCACTTATGCGGAAAGACAGAATGACAACAAAAGGAAGGCTGCTGATTCATTAAGAAATAATCAACAACCCCATAAGAACCAAGATGTAGCTAGGGCATACACTGCTGGCCCTGGTGAAAAGAAGGCTTATACTGGAACTCTACCTCTGTGCACCAAATGCAATTACCACCACACCAGGCAATGTGCACCCAAATGTGGAAACTACAAGAGGTATGGTCATGCAACCAGTGATTGTCTGGTCAATACCAACAACAACAACAATAACAACAACAACAACAACAACAAGAATCAAAAGGCAGGAGCATGCTATGAATGTGGTAACACCGGTCACATCAAGAAGAATTGCCCAAAACTAAAGAACCATGGGAATAGCAACGGGAATGGTACAGCTCAAGGAAGAGCTTATTCTTTAGGAGGAAGAGATGCTAGCCCAGATTCTAACATCATCACGAGTGTGTTTCTCCTCACCAACCGTTATGCTACAATTTTCTTTGATACTAGTGCAGATAGGAGCTTTGTATCTAATACCTTTAGTGCCTTGATTAACATTACCCCCACTACATTAGAAAGTCATTATGACGTAGAATTAGCCGATGGGAATATCATAGGAGTTAACACCATAATTTGTGGTTGCACTTTAAACTTCATGAACCATCCTTTCAACCTCAACTTAATGCCAGTCCCACTCGGTAGTTTTGACGTCATTATTGGCATGGACTGGTTAACAAAGTATCATGGAGTGATCATCTGTGACGAAAAGATTATACGTGTTTCGTTCGGAAGAGAGATGTTAATTTTTCAAGGCAATGGAAACAACCAAAGGGAAGAATCCTGACTAAATATCATTTCGTACACAAAAGCACAAGAGTATTTGTCAAAGGGATGTGATGTCTTTTTGGCACACATTACTACGAAGGAAGTCAAAGAAAAGTCGAAGGGGAAGCGACTCGAGGACGTGACCGATTGTCAGAGTGCTTTCCTTGAGGTTGGAGTTGTTATACTTGAAGACTTGCCGTGTAATTCCACCATCTCGTGGGACAAGTAGAGTTCCAAATTGATTTGGTACCAGGTGCTGTACCTATAGCACGGGCGCCTTATCAGTTGGCACCATTTGAAATGAAAGAACTGGCAAAACAACTTCAAGAACTATCCGACAAGGGATTTATAAGACCTAGCTCTTCACCCTGGGGAGCCCCAGTCTTGTTTGTCAAAAAGAAAGATGAATCATTCCGTATGTGCATCAATTATTATGAACTGAATAAGCTAACGGTGAAGAACCGTTATCCACTTCTGAGAATTGATGACTTGTTTGACCAACTTCAAGGATCGAGTGTCTACTCGAAGATTGACCTACGATCAAGTTACCACCAGTTGAGGGTTCGCGAGGAAGATATTCCAAAGACCGTGTTTAGGACGCGCTATGGCCATTATGAATTTCAAGTGATGCCTTTTGGTTTGACAAACGCGCCTGCTGTATTTATGGACCTCATGAATCGGGTGTGCAAGCCATACTTGGATAAATTTGTGATTGTCTTTATCAACGACATACTAATTTATTCAAAGAACAAGGAAGATCATGAAGAGCATCTCAAGCTAATCTTAGAACTATTTAAGAGGAGGAGTTGTAAGTAAAATTTTCTAAGTGTGAATTTTGGATAGCGAAAGTGCAAATACTCAGTCCATGTCCTAGACATCAAGGGCTCCATTAGTCCTGCAAAGTCTCGACTCGATCCCTGAATTAAGTTGTCCTTAGGGAGAGCAATACGTAGAACAAGAAACTTCCATTGAAAATGCCACTGGATTATGAAACGTGATGATGCCGGGGTCAAACACAAAATTCTCACTTCGAAAGGAGAAAATCAAAGGAGATTCCTTGATGTAAGTGAAGAATGGAAGAAAAGTCCAAATGATAAATGCGAAGGAATTAACATCTTCAACATTTAGAGGTAACGTCTTCTTTCTTTGGTAGAAATTAAGCACAACTTTCTTCAAACATTCATCTGGTGGTTCTGGCGGAGGTAGAAGAAATGAAGGTTCTTTGAAAACTAAAAGAGTCCCGGAGGAAATGTTCTCTTTTAACTTCTCTTCCAATGTTACAAGATTTTTATCATGAATGGCATGATAAACTAGTATACCTGGTTTGAATACTTTGTCCTCGTTTCCGAGAGAATTCAAGGTAACACTAGCCGACAACTCCGCAGTGAAAGGCGAGTCGGAATCTAACAAAGGAGGTGGTAAAATACTTGATTCGGAGAAATCAAATGAAACGGTTAAGTCCTTTTTCAAGTCCTTTGGTTTGGAAAAATGATCATTAAAATCAATTGGATTATCAAAAGTGATTCTAATCGGCATGACAATGGTATTGATTTGAACATCACTTGAAACTTCCTCTTCTTGTTCCTTGATTTCTTCAATTTCTTGAGGACGAGAAAGAGTCTTTGGTTTTTTATGTAAGAAAGTTGCCAAGATACACATTATCTTTTTCCTAATCGCAATTCGAGTCATCATTTTCCACACAAATCGGACTAACGAGAAAAACATCGGCGTTTTCCATGAACAAACCTTCTCTCCGGTGAGAGTAGGGGAAGTAGGATTGCTACTTAAAACTTCAAGGGTGGTAGGGAGGTTGAGATCAATTCCCGGTGGAATCGAATCTTTTTCAAGATAATCTTCTAATTCACTTGCTTCCGGTGAAGTAAGTGTGGAGGAAGAAGAAGACTTAATCTCGACATCCTTATCCTTCTCTTCAAAGAGAGGATTCACGTTGCTGGATTTGAAGTTATCATCGATCTTGAAAAGAGGGTTTGAAATAATTCGAAACGTATCTTCTTGGAGGTTCTTTTTAAGAATGGAAACATCATCACCCGGTGGTAATGAGTTAGGAAGAGCGAATTCATCGGTGAATTCCTCGGAAGTAGAATCACTAGTCTTCATCGGAGAAGAACTAGGAAAAGAATCATTGGATTGAATAGTGGGACTGCCACTATACATCTGAGCAAATAAATCCTTAAAACCAATGTAATTCGGAACGTTAAAAATATCAATCATGTTGATTGATTCAACTTTTTGAATACCATTAAGTTTCGATTTCTCACTTTGCATGTTCAACGTTAAACTTTCATTTCCATCACGAAGGATCAACTTTTCATCGTAAACATCAATTAAAGCTCGAGCGGTTCGTAAAAATGGTCTTCCGAGAATCAAAGGAATTTGTTCGTCGGGAACGTAATCAACAACTACGAAATCGGCCGGGTATGTAAACTTTCCTACGGGAACAAGCACATCCTTACAAATCCCATCCGGTCGACAAAGTTGACGGTTGGCTAACTCAAGAGTCATTTGGGTTGATTCAAGGTTGGTAAAACCTAACCTATGAAAGACCGAAAGAGGCATTAAGTTGATACTAGCTCCTAAATCGGCTAAACCTTGACATTTAAGTTTTGAAAAATCACATGGTATGGTAAATCGACAAGAATCTCCCAATTTCTCGGGTAATTTCTTAAGAATAACGGCACTACAATTTTCACTCAACGGAGTATTAGCAAGTTCTTCAAGTTTTTCCTTATTAGCGCAAAGATCTTTAAGCATTTTTGTGTATTTCGGCATTAGAATCATTGCATCCGCAAGAGAAATATTGAAATGAAGTTGTTTAAACATTTTCCAAAACTTTTGAAGTTGAACCTTGTCTTTTTCTTGCCTTTTTCTACATTTCTTCTTTCCGGGTAAGGAAGCTTAAGTTCATATGTTTTAGGATCTTTGACAATCCCATCTTGATTCACTTTTGTTGTTGTTGAGAATTTGTTCTTGAACTTTTTAGGTTAGAGGAGGTGGGACATGATCCAATGGGATGGGTCCTCCTCTTACCTCTCCGGTATTAACAATGGACGGAGGCATAGGAATGGTCGGGCCCTTGTATGAAACTCCGCTTTCGAGTTGTTATTGCCCTGGCTTAGTGCCTTGGATTTGGTAGGTATGCTCGGAAGAATTGACTTGAAGCTTGGTTGGTATTACCGGAATACTGAATCTTGGTGCAAAGGTGATTAACAAACTGGTAACATATTCATTTGATTTTTGAAACCTTGATTTTGATTTTGCACATTCTCAATATCGATCATTGCTTTGACGTAGCTTTCAAAATCCGTTTTCAAAACACTATTTGTTGGAGGTTGGTAAGGTAAAACTTGATTGATTGGTGGTTGATTGGTTGGTGTTTGATATGGTGGAGATTGATAAACTTGATTCTGGTTGTTTTGACGGTTTTGATTAAAATTTCCTCCACGGTTTTGGTTGAAATGTTTGATTGGTTCTTGGTATCGAGTTCAGGTTTCTTGGTTGCCTTGTACATTTCGGTTGATTGAAACCAGGTGGTTTCATCTTAAATTGCCAGATTGGAAGGTTGGTTTCTTTGGAGAAAATTACAACGCTGCGGTTTGTTAAATTGTTGAATTTTTGTACTTGAAAAACGGGAAAATCGTTTCCACTTCGAGTTAACGGACAAAGGTTAAAAATGGATTGATTTGATCCACATGGGGAACATAATTCATCAAATGCTTTGAGGGTGGCAGGATAAGTTGTAAAAACTAAAGTTTCATTTGATTCATCATTTGGTTCATCTTGATAGTCATCTTATCCTAGAGAGATGCTGAGCTTTTTGTTGGCTTTTCGAAAGAATTATTAGAGGTGAAGAATTAGAAAGGAGCATCCTGTACTCACTCTTGAATCATTGCACGGACAAATTCTGGAAAGTAACGAACTTTTGACTTGCTTTCATTAATCGCTAAACCTTCTTGTGGCATCTTGTCTAGAGAAAATTGCCACCTGCTGAGAATCTAAAGGAATCTTGATCGTTGAATTCAAAGAATTATAAAAAAGTATCGAGTTGGTGTAGTTCCGCGAAGCATGGTGAGGACATGACGAAGGAGTCCCTTTAAACGTTACATGCTCTTAAAGGCTTCGTTTGGCTTTTGATAAAAAGTAGTAATTGATCTCATTTCGATAGTAAGGGGTTTTTTTGATGGTTGGGAACGTTTTTGGTTTATGAAATTTTGTAAAAACAAGGGTCGTCCCAGTGAGAATCTTGATCTAGGAGGTTCCTTGTTAACCTCATCTCGGGCTTCACCGTCTAGAGTAAAAAGGAAAAAAGCAAAAGCTTTATCGAGTGTCGGAAACTTTGGATGTTCTAAACGTTGTAGGACCTTAATTAAAAATCGAAGGTGATTGTTGGATCTTGTCTACCCGTAAATTGTTGCTTTGCACATAGATTGATTTAAAGGTTGCTTAAGCTCGAATTTATTAGCATTGATCGGTGGGTATCAACTATAGCATCTTCATAACCCTTGATGGGTGCTGTAACTTTTGGGCCATCGTTTCGATTGATCGGCCATTGGAAACAACGTTTTGTTCAACAATTGGATCAACCGGAAGAGTTTGTTGTTGGATACGGCACGTCTCGAGTTGCGATCTGAAGTGCGCATAAAAGAAAAACTAAAACAATTTAAAAAAAGCAAAAACTTTTACACTAATATTTTTTTTTTAATTTTTTAAAATTTTTTTTTTAATTCTAACGGTTACACGAAAGAGACTTAACAACCAATTATCAAACTACTTCCGGTCGCTCTTGAAAATTGTTTTTTCAAGGTGAGCCGTACTGGTAGAGACACAAAAGGCAAGTTGTTAATTCTTTGATTACGAATTGGGAAACAATTGCAAGTTCCACCGGTAATGAATGATAATATCTCAATGGAAGATATTATATGTTGGTGTTCGATTACCAACTTTGTTTATTTTATTTTCTTTTTTAAAGGACAATTTTTTTTATGTTTTTGATTTTTCTATTTTTTTTATCTTTTACTTATACTAAAAAGAAAAGGAAAATATATTTTTTTACTTTTTATATTTTATGATTTTTTACTTTTGAATTTTAAAACAAGAATGAAACTTTCGAGGACGAAAGGATCTTCAAACCAAATCAACAAACACAAAACGTAGGAATCGTAAACACTAGTCCCCGTGGGCGGGCAACGGCGCAAAAATACTGATTCGCAGTTTTATTACACGTAACAAATATATTATTATATTAATCTTAGAAGAGAAATTAAGAAGATTACAAGGTACCTTGCTAAAATTCACTCTCAAATAATAAAATATAATATAATAGAAAATACGTATATCCAACGGGTTAAGTTGATCTACCGGGTCGTTATCCCCAATGACTAGTGCAATTGAAACCACGTTTTGGATCGGATCCTGATTTGAATGAAGCAAAGATATTTGATTTGGTTTCTAGAAATTAAAGCCCTAATTTTTCACTTTTTATTTAACTCTTAATTAAACTAATTAAAAATTAAATCCTAATTTTCTAATTAATAACTTTTAAACTTAAATTAAAACTTTACTAAGGACTAATGGTCTCGTTAAATGCCTAACAATCTAACGGAGGGGAGACTTAATATGAAAAACAATTAAAATCGAAAAGTTTCACTTTCTACCTGAGAATCTACTCCCGACGGACAACTAAGTCCAAATTTAAGGCGAGATTTGAAAAGTGCTTAAAATGAAAAAACTCAAAGAAGCAAAGTTGTAAAAGAAGCTAGTGGGAACAAAATTAATAAAAGCTACTAGGGCTGAAATTCTCAAATAAGCTCAGGAAGAGCTTATTTCTAAACTGATTACAGAAAGTGAGGTTTTGAGCTTATTTTCACTTAAACAGCCATAAAATACTCAAATTAAGCTTAAATCTAAAAAGGAAAAGTGATCTAGAAAGTTTGATGTGCTTAATCTAAATATGCAAAGAAATTAAAGCTTAAACTACTTTTGAGCTACTGAAATTGATCATGAAATAAGCAAACTCAGGAAATAAGCAAAGGAACACAAACTTCAAATAAGCTAGAGAACTAAATAAGCTGAACTAAACTTTGAAACATGAAAGATAACTTAAACTACTTAATTATACTACTAAATAAGCTATATTAATCTAGGACTTTATAGCTATTTTTACAAATTTAAATTTCTAAGGACTCTAAGTTCTGTTTTTGTAGTTTTTACTTTTTGACAAGCAAAAATATAGCTAAGACAATAAGCTTGGAATATGAAATTTAAAGACCTTAAACTATATTAAGCTATATAAAAACTTAAATCTATGGAATTTGATAAGCTTAAATTCCTAAAATTTACTATCTGAATTAGGCTCAGAAACGGCTATACTAACTTACGGTTAGTTCTGTGAGTGTAAAAAGTTCTAGCAGCTACTTTCACTTGAACGTACTGCTGGTGTAAATTTTTACTTTTGAAAACAAATATAAGCAATGAAAATAGCTAGAAAATGAAAATTTAAATCTTGAATAAGCTGAAACTTTACTAATTCCTACTGATATTAATAGTACTAACTTGTGAATGGCTAGTACTAACTTTTTTGTTAGTACTGGTTGTGGAATGGTTCAGCTGTACTAACTTAGGTTTAGTACTGCCTAGTGAATTTGAGAATGCACTTAAACCAAACACACCCTGTATATTTTGCACAGGATTTACGAAACAACTTTTAAGAGAAATTAAATGGACAAGTACTAATACCAGATAAAAAAAACTAGCTTATAAAAACTTAACAATCTTGTTTAAACAAATGAATAAGCCTTCTTAATGCTAAGATCTAAACTATTTAAACTAATATTTTTGGATTTTATGTTTTTATGACAGTAAAATTGTTAGCTAAAGTAGCTATACATACTTAAGCAAAAAACAGATGAAATCAAAACAACCTAAATTACCACTAAAGAGACAATTTTAACTTACAAGGCAAGAGAATATGCAAAATAAATACAATATTAAGCAATTATAAGAAAAAATCTAAGCAATTAAAATGAAATTTAAGAAGAATGAAAGAGAAACTTACTTATCCTTTAGCTAAACAGATAAAGGGACCAATTAAGGCAGCACAAGCTCCTTGGTTTATAATAGCTAAGGTTTTAACGTCCTTGGGATCTCTTCCAAGTAAGATTCCCCTTCCAAAAAAGCTTAGTTTCAATAGATCAATTTGAGATTAAACTGATTTACGGTTTAGATAGGTTAATAAAGAATTCAAAAAGCTCTATTTCGCTTATAAACTGAAAGAGCTTACTATTTGTGATTATTGAGGGACAAACTTATTAAGAGTGCTTATGATTGTAACTGAGGAGCTTAGGAAACGAGATTTAAACATCTATAAGATGTAATTTCACTTAATTAAAAATGAATTACATTACTAGAAAAGGAGATATAAAACTATTAAAGTAAAATTACGGAAATTAAGCTAAAATTTACTAAAAAGAAAACTAAAACTAGATAAAAAACGTAAAATACTAGATGGTGTTGTGTGTGAGAGAGTGAGGTCTTTTTTTATAGTGCCCTGCTGAAGCGTCTAGGACCTCCTAGACTTGCTCACAAACTTTTAATCCTGGCCAATCATTTCTTCATTCATTTGATCTATATTGTGAACGTTGATCTTTTGTGGACACCCTGAGGGGATTGCAGGGCTGGCATTCTTATGTGACGTTTGTGTTATTTTTGGTGAGTGGTTTAGACACAAAAACCACCACTATTTGTGGCTTTTTTCTTTGATTATTTTTTTAAACGGTGTTTTGGATTGAGCTTGAATGAGGATAAGTAATCTCTTGATAAAGGGTTAATTTGACCCATTTCATTGTGCTTGCGATTCTTGAATTGATAACGCACCTCTAATTTGATTTGCCACTGTTTTACCATGGGGTGAAATGTAAGAAGACGGATATGAATTAGTTTAAATAGAAGTTCCCGCTACCTTTTTTTGACATAGTTAAAAATGTGATTTTTGGAAGGTTTACACATTTGGTCCTTGTCTTTCTTTTCTCTCTTTCAAGTAATAAATGACTTTCGGAAATTGCAAGAATGGCCCTTGTAGATGAAAATTGGCTAAGGCTTTGGATCTTTGGCTTCGGCTTTGTACTCTTCTGATTCTCGTGTCCGTGCTTGCTCGCTTTTGACTGTTTTCTTGTGATTTTTGACTTATCCATACCTGCACACTCAAAACACAAATACAAGCATATTTTTGCCCTTTTTGGGTTGTTTTGGGTTTAATTGGGTTATTTTAAGCATAAATAGATATGTGTGTTTTACACTTATCAAAATTCCCCAAACTAAACGATTGTGTGTCCTCACGCAATATCACATGCTTTATAACCAAATACCTCGAGACTTCCCCAAACTAAACCTTTGAGAAGTAGCAAAGATTTTTTTGTTGAGAGAGAGAAGAGATCACAAGTTATAAAACACCCGATTTCCCATTTTCAAAGATTTTTTTCTTTTTATTATTTTTCTTGATAATTCATTACCTAACTACAACTTATTTGTGTTGACATAATGTATTGTTTTCATTACCTCATTGGTAACTTTTAGGATAATAGAACAAAAAGCACGATTAAGTGTCAAAAGATAATTTCATCATTCCTAATTTTTCACTCTTCCCATGCTAAGCTTAAAAAACAAGATCATTGTTAATTACAAGTCATGACACTAGCACTACTTATAAATACTAATTGTGTACTTACTTTTCCTCCCAGAAATCCTATTTTTGTATCTCAGGATTTTACTTAAGTCATATACCCGAAGGCTCTTTAAGACTTGTTTCGATATTTATTAATCCCAAAAATAAAGTGTAATGGTAAAGAACGCAATAATTAGCTCCTAGCCCTTTTCAAAAGATCAAAAGCAATCAAGATTAAATTCCACATCGAGGAAACCAAAATTTGGCTTTTATAGGCTACAAGGCACCATTCATGTCATATACCCGAAGGCTCTTTAAGACATGAATGGGCCAATCTTATTTGCACCATATACCCTTAGGCTCTTTAAGGTGCAAAGTAAGACAAAAATAAAGCAACATTATTATACCTTAGTCCTTTAGTAGGCTACAACATCGGCCACGCCTCCGACACGATGTAGCAAACATATTTCGACCTTGGATTATTATTATACATTTTTATTTTTTTATACATTTTTTTTGTGCTATAATTATAATATATTACCGGTGCCTTTTATCTCGAAGCCACATCGATAGCGAGT
>BQNB010097405.1:0-24386 GCA_026074375.1 Tanacetum coccineum | reverse complement strand
AAGTGTAAGGAAATTGCACGGTGTCTTCTATGGATTCGTGATCAATGCTTGACCTTGGTGGCTGTTCTTTTCTTCTAAAATTTGTCTTCAATGAGTATGGTATAAAGAATATGCTATTGCACCCTAAAAACTCATTTTTGAGTCTTCTATTTATAGTGTTAGAAAAAGACTCAATACGTCGTATCTGGCTAGGCCAATACGGCGTATACGGCTGGATTCCTTAGAGTGTGCGCTACGTTCTCAATCAATCATTAATATCATTCCAAATTTATATTTATTACCGTATCTTTTAATAGTTATCTTGATGGATACGGCGTATAGAAGCAGAGTGATACGCCATATTGGGAATTAGTCAAATGTGTTTTTGTAAAGTTAAGGCGCTGATACGCCATATCTCTTTTGCTAGATACGATGTATTGGTCAGAAAATCAGCAATCTTCAAATGTCTTCATTTTAGCTCCAAATTATGCTCCTTTTAGCTTATCTTTACAAAACACTCTTGAATTAGTGCATTTATAAACTTTAAAGCAATTAAGTACCAAATCATGCAATAATTATATAAAAGCGGGCAAAACAGACGGGATAAATGATATTATAAAGTGACGTTATTTGATGTCATCAATGCTCTATCAATATCTAAGCTGAAAGCGGCTTACTATCTATACTTTGGGCTCAAAGAACTAGTACCGTCACTATGGATTGAAAGTGAACGTGAATACAATATTAGTGCGGCCTACGGTATCTTACACTGGTGTTTTAAGCACAAGGAATTCTACATCATAAGTTAACTAATCTAGGGTGCAACATATAAGTAGTACGCTCAATTGCTTCGGACGTGGATTAGCTTTCGTAAATCAAAGGCTTGCAAGGATACACATCTCCGCTGCTACAGCTGAGAAAGAACAAGTCAAAAGCTAAATTGGGTTAAGAAGACTTACAATTGATCATTCAATAGTCTTTCACCATAAGTACCACACCAAAAACGCAGTTGTATCGTACATACACGGCTGTAAAACGATGCAGATAGACATATACACTCTGAACAAAATCCCTGTCTGTTTAACCAGCAGTTAGGATAAAATGAAAAGGGTAGGGACATCTAACTGTCAGCGATAAGTCTCATCCACAAGCCAGCTGAGACATTCATACATGGCCATCAAAACGACAGAAATAGACATGTCATTGCTCGAACAAGTCCTCGTTTGAGTAGACACTAAGGTTATTTTGCTAGGAAAGGTACGTAAAATGGTGTAACGTAAAATTTACAAAACAAAATAGATTAACTAAACTAATACGTGTATAGTTGCTAGTAACTTCCCCCGACCGATCCATAGGCAAAGATTCGAACATATAGAACAGACGCCTCTATCACAGAAATGACAACACACCTAAGTTGGCATTCCCCAGTAACGGTCAACTTTCCTTACATCCCGCTCTTTACATACTTTTACATAAGTGGTGGTATCAGCCACTTTTTACAAGACTTTACATCGTTGATTTTGTAACGTATCAAAGAATAATCGATCCTTCTAAGTAATTCCTTTGGTATAAACCTCTTTTGAACCGACTATTTTTCTTCCTTCTCTTTTTTTTGCTTTTTCTCCTCTTTCATTTTTTTGAACAATACATAATAAACCTCGGTGTGATTTCACCGTATTCACTATCATAATTTGTCCGGATAATTTTTTTCCTTGTAGTACTTCTTCTTCGAACATAATTCATAATCGCGAATGTAGCGAAACTTACGAGCTACATATTTTTCCCATTGCATTGTGCAATTTCCCGACCATTGCAGAGATAGAAAAATTTCACTTTGACACAGGAAATACAAAACTTTACACGAAAGCAACTAGCAACAAACAGAAATAGGCTTAATCTACACGATAGGCTAAGGTGCAAAGGTGTAACGAAACATATAATATGGTGTAGAAAAAGAAAGGAATGGCTTAACAGGCTGTTCTAGGGGATTTTACTCTAAAAATAAGAGTAATCAAGGGTTACACAGGATTTAACTAACCAATGTGGTTAGTTATTTTTATGACATGTAGGCTATTTGGTTTAATCTTAAAAATTTATCAGTTGAACATGTTCTTCCATCTAAATCCATAGTACTAATCATGGCGGTCTCGAGTGATATACCAGGCCAAGTTCTAAAGTGCACTACATCACTAGCACACTCATAATTTTGTGGAATTTTAGTAGACAGTTGGAAATGGAATAGGCTTAATTCTCATAATATGTATCAAGGGTTATAGTGCGCTAGGTAATGTAACTAGTGATTTTATAAAAGTCATGCTGAAAAAAAAAAAAAATTTGGCCATTTTTAAGCACTTTGCATGTTATTTTGTAAAAAAGAAGACAAGTACGTTCTAATTCTCCATCCCCCACTTAAATTATACAACATCCTCGTTGTATAGATAAAACAATTAAACAATAAGGGAAAATAGAATTAGAACGGAAAACTCCCTGATGTTTTGCTCGTGATAATTCTCCAAGATGAGTCCTTGAGCAAAAAGTGTGTTGACTAGGGCTTCAACATGCCCGGATAAGTTCAACACATGTCTTTTTTAACATATACCATATCATAGTTTCAGCAAGGTCCTATATAAAAGATTAGAAGATAAGTGCAAATTCTATCTCGCTACAATGGTACAAGAAAACAATTAAACACACAACTGTACAGGGATCAATACACTGTATCCCAAACCCTAGGATACGCCGTATTGTTCTTGTAGAAATAATTAAATTACTGGAAATTAAATATTTAGTTTTAAAAACTGATAACGTCCAGAACATCTCGAAACGCCATATCAAGTGGGGTTCGATACACCGTATAGAGTGTCTGGGAAGACAGACTCGTGCAACAAACAATTAAAATGAGAAAAACAATTAAATTGACCAAGTTGTATTTTGGAAAGCACTTTTGTTTCAGCTGGTCTTTAAGTTCGACCTTTTCTTTATTTTTTTTCATTCATCAGGCGTTGTCACGACCCATCCTTCATTAATAAGACGTAAATGTTCTTGATAAGCATCGAGGCTATCCTTTGAATGTTTGAGGTATTCAGACTCTTTTATTGTAATGTACTCCTCGTCATCATCGAATGAGTACTGTCTCATCTATGAAATCTCCTGACTTATGCATTTCGATGGTTCATGAATTAGATTACCCTTATGTCCTTGATTTTCTTGAGTACAACCGATGTTGTCTGCTTTGTAATCCCTTCCAAATGTACGGTTCATGTCAAGATAAGGATTGCTTGCCCATTCAGTTTTTATATTCGCATATGGTCCTCGTCTAAAATTTTCCATACGAGTAAATAGAGTGATCTCGTGAGCATTCACTTTCCACCACCACTCTTGTAGTTTTACCAGTACTTCATATTCAAGCTCGTGGAAGTTTTCAAAGCAGCTATTCAACCATCTACAGAACTTTACCACCCCGGGGAGACCGCTCTCCCCATGATCCTTCTATTTTAGTCCTTAAGTGTTTAAGATGTCATCCTTTATTAAACATCATCTAGTTCATCAACCACCTGAAATCTTGAAAATAGGTCATGCTTCCTACTCGAACCATTCCTGGTAGTTCCCCACCATTACAGAAACCATCAATATCAGAAGTACATGTGGGCCACTTAGTTTTTCCATTCTTAAAGCGGTATGGTTCACATATATGATCACATATTGGCATGGTACCCCATTTTCTGACCACAGTTCTTTAGCACCTTTTACTTTGTTATTATCCATCTCTCGTTCATATTCATCATAAGTTTTGAGGTTTTGGATATAATAAGTGAATAGATCGGATGTCGATATTTAGGAGGCAATGTTGAATTTACGGTGTTATTCCTCGCATAATGGTAATTCAAAGTCAAATAAGTATTCCTTCTATCTTAAAAAGATTTCGTGGAACATTGTCCCGTTTTGTTAGGGATGACCATCCTTCTCGGTTTTCTTCTTCATTATGATTAGAAAGATGGTGGAATTTTAGGATGAACTTTTTAAGCATGTCATCCCAAGTAGTGATTGAGCCTATACACTCCTTTATAAACCATTCATATGCAGCTCCCGTAAGGGAAACATGGAAAATACTAAGCCTGAATCGGTCTTGAGTCAACCCACTGATTTTGATCGGTTCAACAATTTTGAGAATTTATTGATGTGTCCGTATGCGTTTTCCCCATCATTCCCATAAAAAGTATCATTGTGTATCTTCACTAAGAATGTTCCTTGTATTTCAACGATATATTTCTCGACCATTCTTCCTTCGTTGTCATTAGAGATGAAATTCTTTCGGGTAGCGGTGATGTAGTCGTTTTGTTCCGCCATTGTGGTTTCTTTGTCAATGGTTTCCTGCAATTAAGCACAAATAATCAGTAGGATGTGCCCTTGGAGAAGGGAACACACAAAACAAGAAATCAAAAATGAAAATTATTACTGTTACTGTATCAGTTGATAGATACGCCGTATTAAATTAGTTTGAATACGCCGTATAGGTCTGTTGAATATCAGTACACCGTATAGAGTTTAACTGAATACGCTGTATTATTTGGAAAACAAATACGCCATTTAGACAATAAAAACTCCATACGCTGTCTTGATCAGAAGGTTTGATACGTTGTATCCAATTGGTGGATACGGCGTATCAGGTGATCAGTCAGAATAGAATACTGTTTAAAAACAATTAAATTCGGGAATTTAAACAAATAATTGAAAACACAACAAGCGAATAAATACAAACAAACATTTAAATAATTAATTACACACACTAATTAATTAATGTTAGAAATAGATAAGTTTTAAATTATTTCACACCCCAGAAACGAGCCAAAAACCAGGATGGTGCTGTCATGTATGGTCCAATTTTTTGATTTCAATATATTTAAATTTATAATTAGAGCCACAAACCTAAAACAACACTATTAACGAGTAGTGTGAGAGAACCCCTTTCAAGATGGAGTTTCGCGGTAAGTTTGGTGTCAAACACTAAATTTTGAAAACACTTAATCCATATTCTATCATTATTTTAATTAGTCTATTTACTGGTTAAACCTATGCTATGTATGTTGTCTAATGATATAGGGGTTTTTAGCCTGAGAGACTGGCACAGGTTTGGTGGAAACAAATACCAATTCAATACACAATAAACACAAAAGAAGAAGATTAAAAGATAGAAAAGTGGTACAAGCCAAAAGCATATTAAATCCGGTTCAATGCTGGTTTGTTTGTTTAGTGCAATGATTAACTTATCTCGAAGTGGCATATCATTCTTAAGACTTAGGCGGGACATCATTCTAAGACCTAGACCACGTTAAACCTGTGCCAGAAAAAAAGCATCCGCATAAAGCCATCCCTTTAGAATAATTATGAATCTAATCCTTAGAAATTAAAGCAGTGGTGATCCTGTTTCAAAATGCTAGCCCAACGTTACTATAAACCCCACTTATAGTTTTGAACGGTGTTTTATATACTGGTAGTCCACTATTCCAATCTTTATCAGTTAATTAAGAATCATGATTGCTGAAACATAAACGGGTCACCTACTGGTCCAACTAAGTTCATAATCAAAAAGACAAAGACAGAATGTTATTTGTGATCCTATTGGTCTAGTAATATGAAACACGATATGGAGAGCTATCCCAATAACATATTACTTAGACCTTAATCACTAGATCTAGTTAAAATGATAGGTCCGCATATTCAAACACAAAATTAATATGAGGTGAATAAAACCATAATAAAAAACAATCAACGATAAATTAAGAAATCGATTTTAAAACAAACCAAACATTAAACTTTCATTAAGATGGCTAATACCCGAGGGATAATCCCACAACCATGTAATTAACAAGCGACAAATCAACAATGAAAATATGAACGATTAAAGAGAGAAAAACTAACATGAACTCTTCTATGGCTTCATTGATCAAAGCATAACCATGGTGGCTGATCTTCTCTTCTAAAATTTATCTTTGGTAAGTATGGTATAAAGAATATGATATTGCACACTTAAAACTCGTTTTTGAGTCTTCTATTTATAGTGTTTGAAAAAGACTCGATACCCGTATCAAAGCAAGGTCGAGTACAAGCGTATTGGGCTGCAATTTTCCTTTGAGTGCGCGCTTATGTTTCGTAATACTCTTGATAACATATTCCCAAATTTTACTTTTAATTACAGTATCTTTGAATAGTTATCTTCATGGATACGGCGTATGTAGACAGCATGGATACGCCGTATTGGGAAATTGTGGATACCATTTTCATGTGCAGTCAATGGCGTCAGATACAACATCGTATCTCTTAAGTTGGATACGTCGTATTGGTGAAATTTCAGTAATCTTCAAATTCTTTGTATTTAGCTCCAGGGAATTATGCGACTTTTTAGCTTTTCTTCACAAAACACTCATGAATTACTGCATTTATAAAACTTGTAAAAAGCAATTAAGTACTAAATAATGCAATAATTATATAAAAATGAGAAAAATAAATGGGATAAATGATATAATAACGTGAGGTTATTTGATGTCATCAATAAGCTTATTTTGTTTTTAATCCGTGGCTTTCTTTCTTTGCAAAGTAGCTTATTTGAAGCTTCCTTGGTCACTACTTGATTTTCTTTTACTTATTTGGCCTAAAAGTTCAAGCTCTCCACTTCAACTTGTATAAAGCTTAGTTCATGTTTTATTATCTTATTAAAGCTCAGGGTTTTAGCTTTTTTTGCATTCTTGAATCTCTTATTTAAGCTACGGTTCTTGTTTTGTTATGTTCTTATGTTTTAACTTATAGTTCATAGCTTATTTCAACTTATTTCATGGCTTATTTCTTGTTTTCGTGGCTTATTTAGTGTCAAATAGCTTATTGTTCAAGTTTAAGTCCTTGTTCGGTTTTTTGTAAAGTGTATAGTGACAAAGATATGTACTTTAATTGTTTGTTTATTCGAAAATTTAAACCTAAAAAAAAATAAGTTATTGACCTATACCGTTTTAAGTACACTGGACCCCCAATGTCAGTAGCGGGTTTGGCTAATTTTGTTTAGCGGTTGTTGTTTTTCAACTGCCAGTGTGGTTATACCAATTTGTAGTGAGTAGCGGTTTGATTACATCAAATAGCGGTTTGATTACAGGATCCAGCGATTTATATACTTTTCCATGGCTTCACTAAACGTTACTCTACCAAATTTAAAAGGTGCCAGCGCTTTGATCATTTTCTAGGCAGCGGTTTAGTGTGACAAATTAGGAAGCGGTTTACCGGGTTGAAAATTGGCAGCGGTTTGAGACTTTCTTATCGCAACGGTTTACCAGGTTCAATATAGATGCCGGTTTGTCCTAATTTTTTATCGCAACGGTTTAGTAAGAAAACAAGGCAGCGGTTTGTCTATTTTTCACTATGGTTTGGATATTTAAAATAGGCAGCGGTTTGACCTCTTCCTGCAGCGATTTGACAAGTTTTCCAGCTAGTGGTTTAGTGAACAAAAAGCTAACGGTTTGTTATTTAAGACTTGGCAGCGGTTTAACACTTAAGCTAGTGGTTTACTGATTTAAAACAGGCAGCGGTTTACCACATATTGCCAGCGGTTTTCTTGACTTGGACAAACTTAATACTTTGACAAATAACCGTGACAAACAAACTTGGACTGATAATAAACAAGGACTTCTAATTTGCAATTGAACTTAAAAGACAATTACTTATTCACGATTTCTTTTTGACTTTGTAAAATCCCGTAAAAGTTTTATTCTTTTCTCAGTTTAAGTCATAGATTTGTAAAATCCCGTACACTTTCAAGGACTTAACCATTCTACTTCAATCAAACGCTAGTTAAAACCACTTATCACTAAAACAATCCTAACTTATCATTTCACATCACTCTTGCAATGTCACCCAACAAGACATTTATGCATCTGTGTTCCGAAACCCGCCCTCCATGCTTAACACAGAGAACTATGTTCCATGGTCCCTCTCTCTTATCATTGTTTATGCTAAAATTAGACCAAATGGAAAGTTAATCTACAACTCTATTGTGAATGGTCTATATGTCAGACGAATGATTCCTGAACCAGGTGATGCAGACCGTGAAGTTCATGTTAATGAAACCTTTCATGAGTAGACAGATGACGAACTTACTGAAAAGGAGCTTAAACAGGTAGAAGCCGATGATCAAGCCATTTAGACTATACTTCTCGGCCTTCCTTAAGAGCATCTATGCTGCTTTTTTATAGTTTTGAAAAAACTCAGGAAATCAGGTTAGGTGTTCACCAAATGATTAAACATACTGAAATTGGAAATTCAATAGAAAAAGGCTATGTTGTTTAATTAATGGGAAAGGGTTTTACTTCTACTAACTGGAATCGATTGAGTCTTCTATCAATGAGTTCTCAAAGTGGATGAATTATTATTCAAGAGAAATAAACATTTATCATAAAAATTGCTCAAACAATCACAAGTTTTCCCTAAACAATTTACAACTAGAATGGAGTCGACATGTTACCATTGCTCATCAAAAAAAGGATTTGCATATAGCAGATTACACTCAGTTGTATGATTTCTTGAAATGCAATCAAAAGGAGGTAGATGATCTAAGAGCTGAACGACTTGCAAAAACACATGAGCCTTTGGCACTCATGGAAAATTCCAACAATCCTTTCAATTATCCAGTGTTTCACCCAGATCAACCATCATCAAGTACCTACATGCAACAATCACAACCCAACAACAACTATAACCCAATAATCCAGTCGATTTAACCCAATAACTTCAACAACCAATGCCAAATCCTAAAGAAATTAAAATCCCACAATTGCTATGAACATGACACTTGTTCTAATGGCTAAGGCATTCAAACTAAACTACTCAACACCAACCAACAACAACCACATAATTTCATTAAACCCAGGCAACAGGTAGATTGCACAACCGGGTATGAATTTGGGTCAAGACAGGCATATTCAAATGGTTGGAGGCAATTGTGGGAATCAATTTAGACAGTTTGCTGGGCAGAATATTAGGAATCAGAATGGGTATAATGTAGTATAGAATGTCGAGAATCAGGTTGTTCAGAATGCAGTTAAGAATCTGAGTATTCAGAATGTTAGAAATTAGAAAGCTTGTTGTTTGTACAGAGTATTGCAAATTAGAATCCATATAGAATGTAATCGGCAGTATGCAGCACTAGCTGAGGGTGTAATGCAAAATTGTAATAATGTAATCAGAATAAGGTTTACCACTCAGAGGGAGGATGGTTCATCTTGCTATGAACTGCATTGTCCAGGGCCAAGGAGAAGGATGCCTGCTTTAACTCATACTCAGATGTTGATTGCTCAAAAGAAGAAAAGCAGGGAATCTAACTCCAAGGCATAAGAGTTTGGGAGATGAAAGGCCGCTTCAAGTGATACTAGAATGAAGTAATTTGGAAAACAAATGCAAAATGCATTTTTGTAGTGGCTTATTTGCATGCAAGTCATCGACATCGTTACTCAGACTGACAAAGTGCTCCCGTCTATGACTTAGACATAATCAGCAGAGATACACGATTATATGAAAATTGCTTATAATAATAAGATTATTAAATATTAAACTCAAGATGATCATATATGAGCTTACTCTAGCCTAGTCCTGAACCACACCAAGTACAACATATGAAAATAGTCCTTTTTAATGGATTTTTAAGAGGAACACGATGGGGGAACAATAGAACACCATCCTGCACTATTGAGGAAAAACTAGCTAAAATTGAATCATTCATATAATAATTTAGCAATAAATAAAAGTAACTTGTTTAAAAATTTATAAATTGATTATGAGATTAGAAATAGTAGTGATCCTAAATACGGGGTTTTACAGAATAACATCAAGATTTGAAATTAGTCAAGAAAAATATGACAAACTTGAAAGATGTTATCAAAAGTCTGTTTATCAAGAGCAATGTCTTACTAAAAAGATAAATGCACTTCACTTAAGTTCCGATAAACAAATAATGACTTTGAATGAGGAAATTGCAAATTTAAATAACCAGCTTTCAAAAGAAAAGTCAATAGTTTCTTCTCTTCAATAAGAAAAGAAAAGGTTGAAATCTGATTTCAAAATTCGCGAAGAAGAGTTTCTTGATAAACAAATTCAACTTGAGAATAAAATAAAGGAATTAGATAATATTTTGGTAAAAATGGGTCAATCGATTCAAATGATGCACATGCTTTCAACTAAGCCAGACTCGTTTTTCCACACCGAACAGAAAATGGCTTTGGTTTTTATCTCAAGCAAGCTCAGTAGAAACAACAGAGTTTGTATAATGGCAAAGTCCTATTAGAAAAGCATGATCCTCCTGCTGTGTATGATTCAGAGGAGACACTGCAACTTGCTCAAGAGAGTCTTCTAAAAATGAAACAATTGAACAAAGAAATAAAACCGACTCTCTTGAGCAAATTGCAGTGTCTCCTATTAGAAATAAAACCAACTCTCTTGAGTAAGGCTTTAGAATTTGAAATCGAGCGTCTCTTGGGAGCAGTTGTCAGTCAAGATATTATATCTATTGTGCAAAATCCTACTGTTGTTGAAACATCCGATCTCCAGACTGAGCTTGAACGTACGAAAGAACGATTTGAAAATTGTATCATTAAAAAGGAGAATGAATATGCTAAACTTTGGAATGATTGGTACAAAAAATACGAAGAATGCAAATACGACAAAATTTCATATGATAAAGCTTATAATGACATGCAACAAAATATCGAACAGTTGCAAGCTTAGTCGGGAGATCTCAAGGGTAAATGTAAGGATACTCCATGTGCATCAGATACCCTTGATCCTTTGTCTTAGAAACTAGAGAATGAGAATGTAGAATTAGAGTTTCAGGTTTTGAATTATGCTAAAGAAAATGCTCATCATAAGACCACATACAAAAACCTGTTTGACTCTATCTCCGTGACACGGGCTCAAACCAAAACAATAATTAACTATTTGCAAGATAAATTACATGACACGATTTATGAAAATGCTAAGTTAAAAGCTCAGTTATTTGATAAGACTTCTGAACAAAAGGACACCACCAAAAGTACGAGTGTGAATACTCAGTTTAGAAAGCAATCAATTTTGGGAAAACTACCTTCTTCTTCTGGAGTTATGAAAAATGATTACAACCTCATGTCATCACTAAGTCACATGCTTTGTCAAAACTAGTCACTTCAAACTCGGTACCCACACCACAAAAATCAAAAGTTATGAAAAATGATTACATAATTTCCCCATGAATGTTTAGGATTAATCCTTTTAAGACTTATAGGGAAGAAAAGTTTGTGCCTAACAAACCTATTAAAGCAAGTGTTAGGACAAAACCGATCACTGTTTCACAACCTCATGTCATCACTAAGAAAGATGTTAATTATGACTCAAATGGTTTGTCTTATACATGAGTAGACAACACTGCTAAGACCAGAAGGCCACATCCTAGGAGCAAGATAAAGAATGATAGGGTCCCTTCTGTGTCTAAGAGTAGTTGCAGCAAGAATAAAGAAGTTGAAGTATAAGAACACCCTAGGAATTTACTGCTTTCTAAGAATAAGAAACATATGTCATCTGAATGTAATAACATTAAGCTTGTTATTCGAAATGATAAATCTGATGTTGTTTGTACTATGTGTAAGCAATGTTTAATTACTTCTAATCATGATGTCTGTGTGCTTAATTATGTGAATGACATGAATTTTCGTGTGAAGAAAATCAATGCTAATGTTTCAAATACTGCAAATAAAAGGAAACATAAGACCAAGGTCTTGAAACCTAAAAAGTAGGGTCCAAAGAAAGACTTGCTTCACCTAAGCCTAGGAAACCTAGAACTTGCCTTAGGTGGTCACCAATTGGAAGAATTTTTGACCTAAAAGGAAAAATAATTGAATCCAGTGAATCAGAGAGTCAATCTGACTGCTCAAATGGTGATAATGCATGCACTCCTAACCCTTAGGAACCTACAAGCAAACGATTTCCAAATTCTACTTTTTCTTTGGCAGGTCATTCAAATCTGTTTATGATGTGTCAACTCGGGATGCTTAAAGCACATGACAGGCAATCTGAAGCTTCTCATAAATTTTGTCTGGAAGTTCTTGGGAACCGTCCTCTTTGGAAATGATCATGTTGCTGCAATTCTGGGTTACGGTGATCTTCAATGGGGTAACATATTGATCACCAAGGTTTATTTTGTTGAAGGCTTAGGGCATAACCTATTCTCGGTTGGGCAGTTTTATGATTCAGATTTAGATGTCGCTTTCAGAAGAAACACCTGTTTCGTCAGAAATCTCAAAGGAGTTGATTTGTTAAAAAGAAATCGCACAACAAACCTATACACTATTAATATCCATGAAATGGCCTCTGCCTCTCCAATTTGCCTCATGGCTCGTGCTACTTCTACCAAGTCTTGGTTATGGCACTAACGTTTTTCCCACCTCAATTTCGACACCATAAATGACCTTGCTAAAAAGGATATCGTCACCGGTCTTCCGAAATTCAAATATCATAAAGAACATCTTTGTCCCTCATGTGAGCAAGGAAAAAGCAAAAAGGCATCTCACCCACCTAAACCTGTTCCAAATTCTAAGAAGAGGTTACACCTTCTCCATATAGATTTGTGTGGTCCAATAAGAGTCGAAATCATAAACGGTAAGCGGTACGTTCTGGTGATTGTAGACAATTACTCTCGTTACACGTGGGTACACTTTCTTAGATCAAAAGATGAAGCACCAGAGGAGATTAAAACCTTTCTTAAGAAAATTACAGTTCTTACCAAGCGTCTTCTGTCAGAACACTTCAAAAAATGGAGTCGTGGAAAGAAGAAACCGAACGCTAGTGGAGGCTGCTAGAACAATGTTGATTTTCTCTTGTGCACCGTTATTATTATGAGCTGAAGCAATTTCTACTGCGTGCTACACTTAAAACCGCTCTATTATTCACTGTCGATTAAACAAAACACCATACGAGCTCATTAACAACAGAAAACCAGACATCTCCTTTCTACATGTATTCAGGGCTCTTTGTTATCCCAAGAATGATCGTGAAGATATTGGGAAGCTTCGTGCAAAAGGTGATATTGGCTTCTTCATTGGTTATTCTGCTAATTCCCGTGCTTACAGAGTCTACAACCGAAGGACAAAGAAAATCATGGAGACAATGAATGTGACATTTGATGAGCTTTGAGCGATGGCTTTTGATCAAAGCTGTTTAAAACCCGGGCTTCAAAGCATGACTTCTAGACAAATCAGTTCAGGACTCAATCTTACTTATGCTCTGTCAACAATAACAACGCAACCACCAACTGAACGTGAATTGGATTTATTGTTCAAAGCTATGTATGATGATTATATTGGTGGTCAACCGCCAGCTTCTCCAAGAACTGTTTTGGCTGCTCAAGCACCTCTAGTTCTTTAGACTCCAACTACCTCTACCACAATAGCAGACACCACACCGACACCAAAAAATTCATCCTCTCAAGCTACCAATTTTCCAAACACTTCACAGGATGTTGACTCGAAACATAACAACATGTTCCAAATGCTATGCTCAATGGAAATACGTTTGTAAATCCTTTTGTTACTCCCTCCACAAGTGTTGCTGAATCATCATCTTCCCAATATGTGGATACATTGAACATGCATAACTTTTATCAACCTTACCCTCACGAATATTTATAGACTAAGGATCACCCTCTCGAACAAGGGATAGGAGAACCCTCACGACGGACTAAGGAACACCCTCTGGAACAAGTATCGGAGACCCTCACGACCAGTTTTGACAAGAAATCAACTGCGATCCGCTGGTGACATGTCATGTACCCGCATAAGAATTAAGCACTGTGGAACCCAAGAATTCAAAGATCAATTACCGACTCCTGGCATGGAATTGAATCAATGCAAGAAGACTTCCTCAGCTTCAAAAGCTTGATGTAGGGTGATAGTTCCTCTCCGATAACATAAAACCTCTTACTTGAAAAGGTTTAATCAAAAACAAACTTGATGAAGAAATCAAAGTCATCAAAAATAAAGCTCGTATGGTTGTGAGAGGGTACCGTCAAGAGGAAGGAATTGATTTTGAAGGAAACCTTCGTCCTGTTGCTAGAAAGTAAGCAATCATGATATTTTTGGCATATCTCACACAAATCGTTCACTGTGTTTCAAATGGACGTGAAAACTGCTTTCTTGCATGGTACGTTAAAAGAAGATGTGTACGTATGTCAACCTGAAGGTTTCATCAATGTTGATCATCCAATTCATGTCCACAAATTAAAGAAGGCACTATATGGGTTAAAGCAGGCACTAAGGGCATGGTACGATAAATTGTCAAAGTTTCTCCTACAGAATCACTTCACCAAAGGAGCAATTGATCCAACACTGTTTATAAGACGCTTCGACGATGACATCTTAGTGGTACATGTCTATGTAGATGATATTATCTTTGGTTCAATAAACCCTAGGTTTTCTCAATTATTTGCTGACCTAATGAAAAGCCATTTCAAAATGTCGATGAGGGGAGAAATGACGTTTTCCCTGGTTTACAAGTTAACCAATCCCTCCCGTGGCATCTTCATAAACCATTCTAATTACGTGCTTGAAATTCTAAAAAATCATGGAATGGAAAATTGTGATCCTATTGGTACTCCAATGGAGATCAAAGACAAACTTGACCTTGATCAACATGGGTCACCAGTCGATGCATACAAATATCTTAGCAATGAATAGGTGCCCCTAATGTATCTTAACTCTAGTAGCCCGGACATTGTACATTGCTACTATTTTAGAGCTCGGAAACCGAATGCTAAGCCAACCGCGAAGCACTCAGCGTAAAAAGGATCATTCGTTATCCACCGTGGAACGTTAATACTGTCTTGGTATTCGAAGGCTCTGTAAAGAATTAAACCGGATTTTCAGATGCGGACTATGCGGACTGTAAAACATCCTCAAGAGTACTTCCGGTAGCTCAATCTTAGGCGAAAAGTTGGTTTAGCTGGTCCTCAAAAAATCAAGACTGTACTAGCGCTGTCTAACCTGCAAACAGAATATGTGTCTCTATCACGTTTGGTTGTGCCCAAGTCCCTTTGATGCGACACAGTTAACGGACTATGGCTTCACTTCAACAAGAATCCAATCTACTGTGATTCTAAATAGCCATCGCCTCCCACAGCAACCCGTCCAACACTCAAGAACATAAAACTACATCGCTGTCCGCTGTAACCATTTCATAAAGGAACACGTGGAAATGGTGGTACGATGAACTGTATTTTGTCAAGACGGATTACCAACTGGCCGACCTTTACACCAAAGCTCTCCAGTAGACCATTCAACAATATGGTTCGTCGCCTTGTTTTAGCGCATTTATCTCCTAAAAGAAACTTTGAACGTCTTGCAAAATCTCAGTAACACTTTTGTATATATTTGATCAGAAAAAACCAAAATACAAAAATATAAAACCAATAAAAACAAAATATAAAAAAATAAAACCAGAAAAACAAAACACAAAATCGAAAAATTTCAAAAACTACAAAAAAGAATACTTCTGCCGACCTGTCTCTCGACAATCTGATAACATTTGCCACCTAGAAATGTTGATTAAATATTTAACCCGTAAACCACACAATGCAAACACAGCCGTACAGCAACGAATGCAAAACGGACATAAATCTATACAACACCCGGCCCCTAACACAACCCAAAAACTAACCCTCCCCCAAACACCCCCACACGCACGCACCAAGGAGAACAGCCCCCCACCCAACCCACGTCCACATGCCCCACAGCTAACACCTCAACTAACACGACAATCCCAGACAACCCCAAACCCCGAACATATTAAACCCCCCCTGACCCCAACCCCCACAACCACTAAACCCCCACCAAAAACACAACACTCCCAACCCCCCACACTAACCTACGAACGCTCGCTAAATCGACCTCAGATAAAATGCCGAAGGTGAATAAATGAAGTTCCAAGCGAGATTCAAATGCTTTCAAAACATGTCCCTTGTCATTTTTTTTCTCTCTAAAGACTTCTAAGTAAATGTCCAGGCTTAGTACTTCGGTCTCAAAGAAAGGAAAATGTTTCATTTATGTACAATAGTATCCTAAACAACGGGAAGCACATAATCTTCTCGGACTTGATGCATATGTCATATAAACATTCAAAGTCTTGAATGCTCAAGAGAAGTTTTAAGAAAATATGGTAAATAAGATATATCTCACATATTATCCTGTTGAGCTACCATTTTTTAAGATATTCTCAAAAAGAAAATTTTAAAAATCTTTCAAAATTGTGTGCTCAACAAACTCCCACTCCAAGTTTTCAATCTATTCTATAATTGAGGGGGAGTATAATAATATGATTCATTCTGCATGCACTCCTGTTCTCCCCAGACTTTGTTAGGCTCATGTGAATTTCGGACAATTAACTGTTTTAATTCACTAATTGTCTAAAAATTGTTAAACACTTATGCAATTTTTGAAGGGGGAAACAGTGATAAGAAATGTTATACAAACGCGATTAATTAATAACGGATACGATCTTCAATCTATAAGTGCGTTCCTAAACCTCGCATGTGCAAAACTCTTTCATAATATGATGCATATGTGTAGGGAGCTTTTGGTGATATAGAAAACTCTCAATGTGTTATAAATGACTTCTCGAACACGTTGATTGATTTTTCAATGGTTTTATGGCTACAATGGATATACCAAAGACCGACCAACTGTTGTCTCGTACGGGGTTATAAGGCGGTTAAGGTTAGGAACTTCGTTCCATGATGCCAACCAGAACCGAGAAGGATCTACCCAGAACTTATCCACTAGATAGGAGTAAAGTCCTAGAGTATGATTGAAAAAAAAGGAGTAAAGAGTGAGATTGGGAAGAAGTTATCCAAGGACATGAGTTTTATATCACCAGAACAATTCCAACAAGTGATAATGAGGACGCGTTGAGGTTTAACATTGAAGGTGTGTGAAGAATGAAAAGGAATTATAAGATAAAAGGGGAAAAGAAAGAAGCCCTCCATAAAACCTTAAGGACAAGAAACCGGTCAATGCATAATCTAATGTAAATCACAAAGATGAATCTGAAATTGAAGATAGTTTCCCCCCCCCCCCCCCCCCCCCCCATCATGGACCCCAGTGATGCAAGCACCACCCTCCCTAGGCCACTCGAATCTCTTAAAAGAATTTCTGTTTCATTTCTCACGAGATCAACACAAGTGTTCTATCAGGGCTTTCTCATTCCAGACGTTGATATGAAAAAGGTGGCATGGTCCGCTCCATCCTCCAGTTTACCAATAAACATATGACACTTTATAGAGTCTAGAGCCAAAACGAGATCCATCAAAAATCTCACTTAGGACACAAATTCCAATTAAACAAAAATGTTGTACCACATAATAACAACATTTGGTATCATTAATTCCAACGCATTATCCTTGTGAATAATTTGCCTAGAACACCAGAGTGATACTCTTTCGTTAATCACAGTGACGATGGAAATCCTTCTTGAGCCAACATCAAACAGCTCTTGTAAGTGACTTGCAGATTCTATATGAATCGAACTTGTGTCAACTGGAAAGAAACGATGGTGCGATTCTACATGAATCAATCTTGTTCCAGTAATATGAATTGACGACTCAATCAGAAAGATAGTAACTATCTGATTCACTCTTACCGTGTTTGTCTGCTTGAGACACTGCCGGTAACGAACGGCTAGTTGCCGGCTCGCGAAACCCCTGTCAAGGAGATTCTTTTTGAAATTTCTAACCTGACACAAAGAAGGCAGTATTTGACCTGATTAACGGGAAACCGTGGTTATGGCAACCGATTTGACAAAGTGAACCAATGACACTTATCGTCCATAATAAGTTTTATCTCTAACCAATACTTGCAGGTTTTTCCTAGACGGTATCATAAGCTTCTAATTCCATGACGAGTCAAGATCAAGACTCATGCTCAATCCACAAAATTAATACATGATGAAAGCTCAAACTATCAAGTCTTCCGCAATCCTCTGATGAAACAAGCACTTCCACCTAAGAACATTTTGTTAGTCCAAGTAATCATGTTAAAAGAAAATGATTGAGGAGATTGTTAGCACAAAAGCCATTTGTTTATCAAGATCTTGATCATGAGGTGTGGAGAACACAAAGCGCAAGGCGGACATAAAGAATCAGGATAAAATAATTATATATCTCAGTAGTCAAGACAAATCAAGGCCAAAGCAACACGATTATCAGATAAATTGTCAAAGAATATCAAGTTAAAGATCAAGATCCAAGATCACAAGCATGCAAATGGAATCTTCAAAGGAAATACCCAATAAACAAGCTCCAAGTCTCAAGACGTCACAAGAAGGATCCTCAATTGAATGACCACCCCTTAGGGGGTGATTGTTAGCCGTGTATTTATTAAAGTGATGGTCATTAAATATTCCCGAGCCTTGTATAAGTAAAACGTAGTTTACGGGAATTTAGTTAAGCTAGTTGGGCCTAGTTGTCGGGCTCAAGCCCATTTGTATTATGAACCGGCCCAACACAAAGCCCACTAGAATAGTCCAATCTTGTAACTATTTATAGCCCTCTCCAAGTATGGAGAGGGTGTTGCTTCTCATTTTTCTTTTATGAACAAGTAACCATTTTTCTTTGTTTTTTACTTTCTCTCTCTAAAATCTATTTTTCTTATTTTTGTGTTTGAGGTGATGAAATGATATCATAACAGTGGTTAATGCTGATAGGCCAAAAGTAGTACTTAATGCTGTTAAGGGAAACCAGACATATGCTGTTAAGGCCTCAGCTTGTTGGTTTTGGAAACCAAAGACTAAAGTAATAGACCATGTTTCTAAACACAACAGTGCATCAACCATCCTAAAAAGGTTTGATTATATTGATGCACAAGGCAAATCCAAGTCAGTGATGGCTTTGGTCCCTAAAAGAAACTGATTTTCTTACCTTATGTGCAGGGCAATCCACAAATAGATTTATAGGACCAAGGAGTGATTGATAGTGGATGCTCAAGGCACATGACAGGGAACATGTCCTATCTTATTTACTTTAAAGAAATTGATATGTTGCCTTTAGAGGTAACCCCAAAGGAGGGAAAATCACAGGAAGAGGTAAAATCAAAACTGGTAATTTAGATTTTGAGAATGTGTATTTTGTAAGAGAGTTACAGTTTAACCTCTTTAGTGTCTCACAAATGTATGGCAAAATGAATAGTGTTCTCTTTAATGACACTGAATGTATTGTTTTATCTCCAAACTTTAAGTTAACTGATGAAAGTCGTGTTTTACTTAAGGTTCCTAGAAAGAACAATGTGTATAGTGTTGATTTAAAGAATATTATTCTTAAAGGAGGTCTAACTTGTCTCTTTGCAAAAGCCACATCTGATGAATCTAAACTTTAGCATAGAAGGCTTGGACACATAAATTTCAAAACTATGAATAAACTGGTTAAGGGAAATCTTGTAAGAGGTCTACCTTCAAAACTTTTTAAAAATGATCAAAACTGTGTTGCTTGTAGAAAGGGAAAGCAACATAGAGCTTCTTGTAAGTCCAAAATAGTAAGTTCAATCAGCCAACCTTTACATATGTTGCACATGGATTTGTTTGGTCCAACATTTGTAAAAAGCTTAATGAAAAAGATGTATTGCCTAGTTGTCACAGATGATTATAGTAGGTTTAGTTGGGTTTTCTTTCTAGCTACTAAGGATGAGACTAGTGGCATTCTTAAGTCCTTTATAACTGGAGTAGAAAATATAATAGATTAAAGGGTTAAGGTAATTAGGTGTGACAATGAAACTGAGTTCAAGAATAAGGAGATGAATCAGTTTTGTGAGAGAAAAGGTATTAAGAGAGAATTTAGTGTAGCTAGAACTCCTCAACAAAATGAAGTAGCTAAGAGGAAAAATAGAACACTAATTAAGGCTGCTAGGACAATGCTAGCTGATTCTAAGCTACCTACTACTTTTTGGGCGGAAGCAATTAATACTGCTTGCTATGTGCAAAATAGGGTATTAGTAATTAAGCCTCATAACAAGACCCTTTATGAACTTTTTCTTGGTAGAAAACCAGCTTTAGGCTTTATGAGACCATTTGGGTGTCTTGTTACAATTCTTAATACGATAGATCACTTAGGCAACTTTGATGGTAAGGATGATGAAGGATTCTTTGTTAGGTACTCAATTAATAGTAAAGCCTTTAGAGTATTCAATAGTAGAACAAGGATAGTTGAAGAGAATCTGCATGTCCAATTTAGTGAGAATACACCTAATATTGCAGGAAATAGACCAAATTGGCTTTTTGATATTTATGCACTAAAAGGTTAATGAATTATAAGCCAGTTGTTGCAAGAAATCAATCTAATGGTAATGTCGGTACAAAAGCATGTGATGATGCAGGTAAAGCTAGAATGGAGACAGTGCCTGGCAAAGATTACATTCTGCTACCATTGTGGCCTACTGATCTACCATTCTCTCAAAATTCAAAGAGTTCTCCTGATGATGTATTCAAACCTTCAGGAGATAATGAAAAGAAGGTTACTGAAGAACCAGGTGGTGATCCAAGTAATAAGAATGATAGTGTTAACAGCACTAACAATATTAATACTGCTAGTGATGGAAACAGCACTAACAATGTTAATACTGTTAGTTCAATTGTTAATACTGTTGGCATAGAAGTTAATGCTGTTAGTAGTAATACAAGCATTGAACTTCCAAATGATCTAAATATGCCTGAATTAGAAGATATTGTATATTCAGATGATTATGAAGATGTTGGTGTAGAGGCTGACATGAACAATTTGAATACATTTATGCATGTCAGTCCTATTCCAACTACAAGAATTCACAAAGATCATCCAGTTGAACAAATTATTGGAGACTTGAATTCAGCACCTCAAACAAGAAGAATGACAAAGAATTTGGAAGAACATGGTTTGTTTAGTTCAGTTCAGCAAAGAACAAACCATAAAGACTTTCAAAATTGCTTATTTGCTTGCTTTCTATCACAAGAAGAACCCAAAAAGGTAATTCATGCATTGAAGGATCCAAGCTGGATAGAAGCTATGCAGGATGAGCTTCTATAATTCAAATTACAAAAGGTTTGGACCCTGGTGGATTTACCAAATGACAAAAGGCCCATAGGCACTAAATGGGTTTATAAGAACAAGAAGGATGAAAGAGGCATTGTGATAAAGAACAAAGCAATATTGGTTACTCAAGGGTACACATAAGAAGAAGGAATTGACTATGATGAAGTCTTTGCCCCTGTTGCTAGAATTGAAGCAATTAGGCTATTCTTAACCTATGCCTCATTTAAAGACTTTTTGGTGTACCAGATGGATGTCAAGAGTGCTTTTCTTTATGGAAAGATTGAAAAGTAAGTCTATGTTTGTCAACCACCAAGATTTGAAGATCCAGACTTCCCTGATAGAGTATACAAAGTAAAAAAGGCACTTTATAGACTGCATGAAGCTCCTAGAGCTTGGTATGAAACCTTGCCAACTTTTCTATGGGACTTTTTATATATGGCAAGTGACCAACACTTTCATGTTCCTAACAATCTCCCCCTAAGGGAGGTTACTCCATTTTACAAAATTTAAACCTAGCATACTATGCTTCATCTTTAATCTTGAGCTTGTTTGACTTCAATCATTAACTTGTGATTTGATATAGTGATCATTTACTTAAGGCTTGAGCTTGTTCATTTATCTTGACTTGAATGTGAAAATGTTATCTTGAACACCATGAGGTCATCAACCAAGCATAATATCGATTCGCCATCTTGTATACTTTGCCATCTTGTGAGCTTGTGACTTTTGGACCGACATGCTTATACCTTTCTTGATATGTTATCTTAAAAAGCTTAAATATTGCATCTTTCTTGAGGTTCTTTAACTTTAACACTTCGTCACTTCGAGAAAGACGTACGGTATTAGAGTAGCGGAAGACTTGAAATATGTTCTTGAGCTTCATTGATGTCTATATGTTTGTCGGATTCGGGTATTGGAGCATGGTGGCTATGATCTTGTGGAGTCAGCTGGAATTCAGGTTACATTTACTCCATCTTTAAGTATCCTGCATTAAAACAGTTAGCAATAAAGCGGGGGGACGAATATGGCTTTGTCATTCGCCCGTGTTTGGTTGGGGTAACCTTCGAATATGTGAGGATCAACCTGTGATCAGGTAGATTCAATTTAGGAAGAATCTCCTTGACAGAATTTCCAGCTGAAGTATAGGATCTTTCTAACACATTTGTATTAGATTCATCAAACTCAACATGTTCTCATTACTAGAACGTCTCAAAGCAGACAGCATGATAAGAGTGAACCAGTGAGTTACTTTCTCACCGATTGAATAGAAAAATCGATTTGAAAAGTCAATTGACGTGTCACTTGCTAAAGTGGTTTTGTGACACATTGAGAGTGTTAATTATTTCAAAAATTCATCAATCGTCGATCTATAACCTGGAACAAGTTTGATTCATATAGAATCGCACCGTTTTTGCTTTCTAATTGTCACAAGTTTGATTCATAATAATCGCACAAGTCACCTACCATGAGCTTGTTTGATGCTGACTCAAGCAGGATTTCTATCTTCACTGTGAATACTTAAGTATCACTCAGATGTTTTGGCAAAATCACAAGGATGATGCGTAGGACTCTTTATAAGTCACCTACCATGAGCTTGTTTGATGTTGGCTCAAGCAGGATTTCCATCTTTACTGTGAATTATATCACTCGAATGTTCTGGAAAAATCACAAGGATAATACGTAGGACTCTTAATATATATCTTGTTATTCACATTGTGTGACTTAGCAAGCATAATTTGACAAGTGTCCTAATAAGATTTATGGATGATCACTTTTGGCTCTAGACTCAATAGTGCACTTTGGTTTTAGTGATCGAAGGCTGGAGCAGACTGCCACCTTTTTAATATCAACTAACTCGGAGTGAGAAAGTTAATAGAAATGCGTGTAATCTCTGTGAGAAATGAAACAAGAGTCTGTTAAGAGACCTTGAATGGCTAGGGAGGGTTGTGCATAGCGTCACTGGGTCCATGAATGTCTTCAATGTCAGAAAACAACTTAGTGTTTTTGACAGATTATGTATTGACCCGGTTTCTGCCTAAGTGTATGGAGGGCTTCTTTCTCTACACCCTTTATCCTTACATTTCTTTTTCATTCTTCAACCGCTTTAATGCTTACAGAGACTTCATAACTAACACCTTGTTGGGTTTATTCCAGTGTTAGCTCCATCTCAGTCGAATACCTATGCCTAACCGCCTTATAACTTCATAAAATTTAAGTACATGGTCGGTCTTTTGGGTATTTCATCACAATCCTTCCAAAATCATTGAAAAGTTCAATCAAAGTGTTTGATATAAATATCAAAAGATTTACACTTTGAGAGTTTTTCATCATCACTAAAAGCTCCCCCTTAACATGTGCATCGTAATCGTAGTACATTCTAAGTGTGGAGTGCATCGAGTCCATTTTATATGATCACATTTTAGTATAAATTAGATTCAGTTTAATCACATTTTCTCCCCTTATCTAAAATGTTAATCCGTTGATATTTTGGATATCAATTGATTAAACGTTCAGGGACAAAATGTTACAGAATCACTATTAAAAACATTTTAATGCTCCCCCTCAATTTGTGAGGGTATATAAGATAGTACTGACTACAATAATTTGAAAAAAATTGAATTTACTAAGAAATTCTTAAAAAATTTGTACTCGAGCACACCTTAATATTACCATAAGTCTACACTACATATATACAAATGCACAAGATTTTATTATTCACGAGGATTGAATTATTTTGATGAGGACATCATATGATAAATCATATGGTCCTTTGCAGCAGCCGAAATTCTCCCTCGTATGATCTCCCACCAACAAATTTCTCCAAGCTCCGCATAATCCTCCTGGTCTTTAGCTGTTTATCAATTGCCTGGATCATAGCTCCTGCTTTATCTCTATCACTTTGTCTCCAGATAGTCTGTGGTAGATACTTCATCCGAATTCCATTTAGGTGATCATTAAGAGCGGTCCGAACATCATTGAGTGTACCGTCACTAAACTTGTGGAGCTCATCAATACGCATCAATTCGTTCTTCTTGTCTTTATTCTGGTAAATGAAACCTCTGGGATTGGAGTATGCTGTATAAGCTTCCTTTCGTTTAAGATCTGATCTGTACATATCCGGCTTTGTAAGGTTGAGCTTCTTTTGGTAACTTTTGACACCTAATTGAAGATCTTCCACACGCCTTTGGATGATAATGCTTCTCGTAAACATTCGCAAGGCGACATTAAAAGCTAGATGTTCTTCAACAGTGAGATTTGTCAACTTACCTTGAACAAGAAGAAGCAGCATGTCTTCGATGTCTTG